>SCDY01001672.1:0-25131 GCA_004143825.1 Drosophila micromelanica
CAATTTTGGCATGATTTGTGACCAAAATTTTGACCCCCTCAAAATCACTTTTAATGTTGTTTTTTATGCTAATTGTGACAAATAAAATCGATTAAAATTGTAAATACGCAATTCTAAATTTTGAAAAAAAATTTTTTTTGAAAATTAATAAGGGGGGACCCTTGTGAATTTTACCGAAAATCGCAAAAATTTTTATTTTCAAAAATGGATATATTTTAAATACATAATTAAAATAGAGGACAATTCATGACCAAAATGCCCTCAAATATGAAAATCGGTTCAGTTTTGACAAAGTTATGAGAGTTTGAAATATGGGAGCTATGAATCAGGAGAGCTTTCCATGTCAGTTTTGTTCTCAATTTTGGCATGATTTTTGACCAAAATTTTGACCCCCTCAAAATCACTTTTAATGTTTTTTTTTATGCTAATTGTGACAAATATAATCGATTAAAATTGTAAATACGCAATTCTAAATTTTGAAAAAAAAATTTTTTTTTTAAATTAATAAGGGGGGACCCTTGTGATTTTTACCGAAAATCGTAAAAATGATTTTTTTTTTTTAAAATGGATATATTTTAAATACATAATTAAAATAGAGGACAATTCATGACCAAAATGCCCTTAAATATGAAAATCGGTTCAGTTTTGACAAAGTTATGAGAGTTTGAAATATGGGAGCTATGAATCAGGAGAGCTTTACATGTCAGTTTTGTTGTCAATTTTGGCATAATTTTTGACAAAAATTTTGAAATTTTGAAAAAAAATTTTTTTTGAAAATTAATAAGGGGGGACCCTTGTAATTTTTACCGAATATCGCAAAAATTTTTATTTTCAAAAATTGATATATTTTAAATACAGAATTAAAATAGAGGACAATTCATGACCAAAATGCCATCAAACATTAAAATCGGTTGAGTTTTGGCAATGTTATAAGAGCTTGAAATATAGGAGCTATGGATCAGGAGAGCTCTACATGTCAAAATTTTTTTCAATTTAATTTATTTAAATTTGGAGCAAATACAGCACTTTATCTGTCTTGGGCTATTAGTTTTACAGCCAGCAAGTTGATCATTGCACAAACCTAATATGCTTTTTGTACTTTATGAACGAGTGTGTAATGTTTAAGGGTGGAGTAGCTCAAATTTGAGGCGGCAAGAGGGGTGTGGTATTTGGGGTGTTGGATGCCATTGAATTAAGTTAGACAAGTAAATAATACACACACATAAACGAACACTCACAAATGACTTTGCTGCGCAAAAAATAAAATCTGCTTGGGTCTCATGTTGTTGTTGTTCTTAAAAAAATAAATAATTCAAATATTTGTTACTGTTGTTGCTGCTGCTTTAATTGTTGTTGTTTTTGTTTGACGTGATGTGGTAACAAGACGCCGCCAACGAAATATTAGCCCTGGCTTTTCATGCCATTTGTAAGGCACTACACAATTTGCTCGCCTTTTGCCTTTTTATTCTTTCTGCGTTGATCTTTTGTGCTGACCAATTCAATGTTTGACTTTGTGTTGTTGGACGCTGCTGTTGCTGTTGCTGTTGTATCTTGTCATAAGTTGATTTATGAGCCTTAGGTGCAAATAATTGATTTATGCGACTTGTGCATTGTGATCAAAGCAAACACCTTCCACTAGGCTGATAACACAATTGGAAACGTATCTCACAAATACGAAAGCCACTTAGACGTACGACGTGCAGAAAAGTAATTAGATAAATAAACGCGCGTCAACTGATAAGAGAGTTGAGCATGTCGAACGTATCTTGAATACACTTCAAATTAGCCCAACATCGAACATGCTATGGATAATGGAAGCTAATTTGAATCTGAATGAAATGTGTGACAAACAATGTTAGGTAGAGAAGAGAGCCAAACACCTGAAATATGTATAATAATGATAATGCGCCCTGTAATCTTCAGTGGCCATAACTAACGAGAGCTAGAGCGGAAATGCCAGATATATATATATGCATGTATACATATTTTGATTTTGATGCTGTGCACACTTCACTAGGCATTAACCTTTTCTTTTTCCGTGAACATGAGTATTTTTCATGGCATCCATGAATCAAAACAACAAAAACCCAAACCGAAGAAAGAATGAAAGAATCCGGTGACGCTTGTATCTCTCATGCCCTCTCAAACCCGGGTTCATTGGAAAACGGCGATTACGCGGCACAAAAGGCATAAGCAAACAATGAGCCAGTCAGTCAGAAAGAGGGTAGCACACACGCACACACACACGACGCAACTGGAACTGGAACTTGTGACTGCATCATCTTTAGAAGAGGTGCAGAGGTGTGGCATTACATAAGCAAGAGTGGCCCAAAGCGAATCGGCCAAAATGAGTGGAAAATTGTAGCAAACACAGACTCAGCCTCAGAACCAATGTCAGAGAGTTCAAGTTAGACTTTAGATACACGCAGCAAATGCAACTCAATTGCTGTCTGCAAGTTCTTGCATTTGTTTGTTTGATCAATTCACTTGTAAAAATGTTTAAAAATAGCCACAAGCACACTCACATTCACACAGCGAGCAGTCGCTGCAGACGTGGCAGGTACAAGCGTGAGATACAAATGTATCTACTACCTGTCAGTTGCCGTGCCGTCGTCTGGAGCTGCTGCCTTGCACAATTCACACGTTTTATGTGTGTTATGGGCTCGCCAGAGGCTGGTCGAGAACGACAACTACTAAATATTTAATTACGTATACGTATCCATCAGCCAAGTCGCATCGGTATCTTCTGTGCTCGGCAACTTTATGACTTGAACTTTATTATTTCGATGCCCAGGCCTTTATCAATTTCAGCGATAATCAGCGAGCAGAACACCAGTTGAACCAGTTGACAACTTTCTTTAAACTCACTTGTGGATTTTAATTGCCAACCGTTTGAAAATGAAAATGCTTAGACAATCCCCGGGCCAAACAGGTTCAGTCCGAAAAACGTTTCAACTTTGGCCCGCGACTTAAGTTATGAATGAAAAGGTAAAAACAACGAAATAATATTTTACACGCAGGCAAAACATGTTCTAGCCCGCGAACATTAACCGACGACAATTGTAGTTCTAAGATAATTCTCCGAATTTTGCTCAGGATGAATTAAATGACTTAATGAATGGACACAGTTGCTTTTGCTGCTTCTTCTTTTTGTTTTCTGGCTGCGTGCAGGAAATTGAATGAATTTAAATATCTTACGCTGTTTTTATGCAGCAGCAAGCAAATCGCCAATCGGCAATCGTAAACGCCAATCACATCAATGACATCATCTGTTTCGCCTCGAAACTAAGCAGAAGCCCAGAACCCAAACGCTTCCAGCTCGAATTGCCATCGTATTGAGGTCAAAAGTGTAAAAAACAAGAACAGACAGAAAATTAAAGCAAACATTAAGAAAGTGGCAGCCAGAGCATATACAAAGTTAAGATTTCCTCAATTTTGTGTATTGTAGTTGTAGTCCAATTCAGTCAGAGCATTTTTTTTTAAGTGCGTGTGAAATCGATGGACGAATGAACGCACAGGCGTCGTTAATTTTAATTGAAACTAATTAACGTATAAATGTATATAAAAAAAAAAACAAATGAAAAAAGAAAAATAAATAAAATAAAACAGTATAAAATAAAATGGAATAGAGAATGCGGCAAATGGGCGAACAAACTCATGAGATACATAAACTTTTCGATTCAAACAAAATGTTCAAGTTTAAAAGTAATTCCTCAGACCAAGATAATCAATCAATTAGGCAATGGTGTGTACATGTATTCATCGCTTGATTCACAAACACCCATACACAACTAGTCATGAGTATTTATGATTCAGAGTGGGGGGTAAAACTTACAGACAGCAGCTTGAACCCAAGAATTGGCTATTGGACTGAACAAATGGTTGGAAAATTATTAAAATGCACTTGTAGATACTTTTCAGCGTTCAATCAATTAAAAATATATGTATATATATTGTGCTTTGAGCCAAATGGATGACCCTGTCTAAGAGAAAAGAGCTGGCCATTAAAGCTCATGAACTAATGCAGAACATTAGGAGCACAGTCATTAGGTAGAAGTGAAATGTCGAACTTAATTGATGGATTATGTTCAAGTTCAAGTTTGAGGAAAGCAAAAGAGTTAAATTTAAAGTCCAGTTAACTACTGAAACAGTTTGTTTCAAAAAAGCTCAAAATCTGTTTAATTTTTAAGTCATTTCTAAATTAAAAACAAGTTTTTTTGTATTCATATAATTTAAACCATTTGGCATATTTGCAAAATTTAATTTTGTTTTGCTTAATTTTAATTACCTGCACGTGTATAATATTATATATTCTGATATTATTTATTTTTATATTTTTGGACAGATACTTTTTGACGGATTTGCTTTGAAGATTAATGCTGCACATAAGCCTTAATTTGAGTTAAGCTCGCAAAATTGAATGCGAAATTGGGCAGCTAATTAGCATTAAAAATCTACAGAAAAAAATGTAATCTAACTAATGTGAATATATATATTTAAACAAATAATAATGAAAAAAACCAAGCGTCAATTGGATTTTAAACGCCTTTGGTTTTACACGAAATTTGTGGCACTTACGTCTGGGGACTTGTAAAAGTTATGACAAGTAGTAAAATCTGTGCACGAAACTTTGTTGAGTTAATTTCTCATTTGGAGTTTAGTTGGTTATTTGGTGTTGGATTATCTTTGGTTATCTCCTGCCTTGCAGGCAAACACGCTTAGCCCATGGCCATTGAGCATAGAGTAATAATAGAGTTTATGAAAGTTGCCTCACGTTTTGACTTCTATTTGCACTTTTCTATTATCTAAACATACACACACACACACACACATAAAATACATGCACATATGTATATCATAGTTTGCTCTAATTTGAGCTTAAGTATTTAGTAACATGCTCGTCGCCTTACAAGGTACAGATACAGATACAGATATGATTAGATACGACTTCCTGTTTGCTTTCGAGCATTGTTTTGAGCACATTCTAGGTATGTAGCGTGTTAATGTTAATGGGGCCGTGTTTACGAGTGGGCCAAAAAGCTTAAGTTATTTTCAGCTTATATGATTTGCTTCTTTTTGGTTACCTACAGACTCCTGTTTATGCTACAGTATCTACAGCTCAATTAGCAGTCGCATAGTGCGCGCAATTAAAATGAAATTGAATTTTATGTTGCGCCCAAGTGCGTAGCCGGGTTTACATACCAAATAGACAACGAGTCGCAAACAGACAGAGAGATACATATTGTGTGTGTGTGTGTATGTGTGTGTACTCATAAATACCTGAAAAACATTTATCGTATGCATGACACAGACATCAGATTAGCATCACAAACAGCACATAAACGTAAAAGTAACACACAAACAGTTGAACAGCAGACGGCGGGGCATAAATAAAAGGCGCAAGGCGGACCAGAAGTTGAACTATGTAAACAGTAAATAGACGACAGAGCCAGAGCACGGAATGAAGTTCGGCATACACTTAAGCGAGCCATTAAGAGCAACGACCACAGGAATAGATTCAGATACACAGTTACATAGATACATAGTTAGGTATTTGCTGTTTGTGCCAGGAGCGTTGCGTTTGGCTGTTCAAATTGGCGCTTGCAGATACAGACACAGATACAGACACAGATACAAATATATAGTTGCACAAGCAAACACATGTCTCAAATTAAGATTCCAACAAAAGCCAAACGCTAATAAAACTAACAAAGTCAAAGTCTGTGAAGTCGGCTCCATTGAGCAAGCACTCACGTGGATAAATCTTTGGAAAAGTCAGTCGACAGTTGCTGCTGCTGCTGCCGCGATGCGGGCGTTGCTGCCATGTATCTTATAGATACATTTTACTCGTGTTTATTTGTTAACTACCTGCGTGTGAGAAATACTGCTCGCCAGGCAGGTAACAGCACAGAACTGCAACATCATGCCACACACAGATACAAGTATACATAAGTGCACACACATACAAATATCTAAGTATCTCTGTACAAGAGTATCTATGGAGCTGCTGTTTCTGCTGCTTCTGCTGCTGCTGCCCTGTAATTGTGCGTAAACGTGTAAATACCAAGTCAAGGTCGGTTAATCAATAATAATTATTTTTCACTCAATTACGCGCCGCGCTGCGTGAGCTGCTTTAGTTGGGTTATTTGCGGCTCACATTCTTGAGGCCTACGTAGATACAGCTATAGATACATTTTACTTATATGCGGTATGGTTTTTTATTTTTGTGTTCCTCTTTTTAGGTTTTTTGCTGGCCATTTCGTTGCGCATTCGATGTTATCTTTTTGTTTGGCTTAACGCCGAGCCACATTCATGTGTGAAATATGCATAAACAAAATATGCCAAGCGATTTCGAGTATCTCATGGATGTAAATATACAAATGTGGATTTATATGTTTGATTTCCATGCCCATAGCCTTCACACAGTTAGATGCGTGCCACTTGATATGCCCGAAACCAGAATAACAAATGTTGATGCCGACATCAAGATACATCTACATCTACAACTACAACTACAGCTACAACTACAGATACCAATAATACCATAATGAACCTGCAGCGTGGGCTGCTCTTGGGAAAAGCTTCCAGGCCGAGCATTTTCGAGGCGCAGAGCATTGCTCAATACGCTTCTAATTGCGGACGCGGCACTTGCTCATAGCTCGCCTCCGGGGTATCGCAACGGATGAACGCCGCTGCCTTCTCGAGTGACAGACGGACGGACGGACGGTCTGCTTACTCGAGAGTCGAAGTCAGCTCAATGAATTTGCATATAACGGGCAAAAAAAAGAGACAGAAACAGGACAGAAGCTCTGCGCTAAACTTTGACTGCAAGTGATTTACTTGACTTAAGCTGTTGGTTCACACACTGAAGGTACATTGAGCTTCTGATGACACATACCGCTTATGAAGGGCTCTTTAGACATACATATATTAAAGTGGTGTAAAAAAAACAATGTAATAATATTGAGTTCTGATGTAAAGTTTTTGATAAGTGATTAAATTCTGCTGTCTGTTTTTACCATCTATAAAATATTACTGTCACAGTTTGCTTAGTTAATGCATATGTAAATAAATTAAAATTATGACTGACAGCGCTTTCAAGTTTAAACAAAACAAAGAAGAGGAAGAAGCATTCCATTTACGAATGTTTGCTTAAAAGTTTTGCAGAGCTAGCAAGTTATTAGACAATATTAAAGTGTCAAGTGTTAAGAGTTAAAACGGCAAATATATTTGCACTTTAATCAATATTTAATATGAAGTTTGATTGTATATGTTTCAAATTATTTATCTATTGGATTATTAAGAGTATGGATGGAAAATATTAATTCACTTTTCTACTTTCACCAGTTTGTTCATTAAAATTTAATTATTTATTTATTTACCTTTTGGTTTTCATCAAATAGAAACCAAACCATTTTGGCTTACTTAATCAAATTATGAAAATTAGTTATTTGTGGGATTTTTGCAATCATATTTTCTAACACATTGCCCGAAATTATTATTCAAAATTAAATTATTCAAATGATTTATGTATTCGAGTATACATTACTATATCCAACTAGTTGCGGAAGTGTATTTACAACTTTAACATTTGTGTTTCAAGTTTGGTTTGCAATTGAAATAGAGCGCGTATCTCATGGGTGACAGAACTGCGCAACCTACCTTTTTCATTGTAAACTCCACTCGACCTGATGTCGATCGATTCGAAGTAACCCTTGACTGCCTCGCACTGCTGCTGCGCTGTATCCTTGGCGCGCGAATCGCGCTGCAGGCGACGCCGGTGGTGCGTTGCGGCGCTGTGTTGATGCTGATGCTGATGGTGCTGCTGCTGCTGCAGGTGATGGTGGTAAACATTCGTGTTGATGTCCTCTGCACTGGGACCCAGATGCTTGGCCATGGCTAGGCCAACGCTGGCGCAGAGCAGTGCGAAAATCAGCAGCTTTGCCAGTTGCTCGCCGAACGTGTTGCTGGCCATGATGATGTGCGAAATTCTGGCTGGTATTATGCGGAAAATGCGAAGCGAACACCTGAGTGTATGTGTGTGTGTATGTGTGTGTGCTTGTAGGGCCTCTACGATTTTTGGCAGCTCTGCTGCATGTTGCACTAAACAGCTGTTCGAACACCAATACACTCACACCCACGCACGCAAAGAGCACACACAGCTAGGCACAGAACGCGACCGGGAGAGGAGGCGCACACGAAAGAGAGACAAAGAGAGAATGACAAACACACACGAAACTTTTTTGCACTTGCCGGTTAGGCTGAAACACGCACACAAACAAAATGCACAGAGAGCTGTTATTGCCTGTTGTTGTTTTTTTTTTTTTGCTGTTATTACTTTGGTTGCTGTTGTTGCCTCTTATGCGCTGACGTCGCAAAAAGTGTGCAAAAAACACGCGTGTCTAGCCTGCTTGTTATTGTTGTTGTTGCTGCTGCGTTTTGTTTAAACTAAAATACACGCACGTCACACTTTCAAATTTAGATTTCTCTCTTTCTTTGCCTTTTTACTTTCGGATTATTTGCAAGATTTCTTAAGGATTCTTCGACTGATACTTCATGACATAATCGCAATAACCCAATCTACAGGCATATATATATATATATATATATATACAGATATAGTATATAGCCAGCGGCGTTATCATCAGCAACAGTTTAAAGTTTCCGACAATGCACACTTGGTGTATATATAATTTGATTCCTGTATTCGTATTCAGCCCGTTTATATGCGCTTCATTTGCATTTATTTTTTGTGTTTGTGCGGTTTTTTATTGCATTTACTTTCGGTTTGCTTGCAAGAACTTATTCTCATTATGGTGTACGCGTCGATTTTCAATTAATTTCCATTTGCTTTTAGCGATTCGCCGATTCAATTGCACTCGCGATGGCGGCTTTGGGCCAAGTAATTTCAAATACGACAAGACGTGTTTCCGACTACGTTGCGTCTCTTTGGGATTTTTAAAATCGCTGTTGCGCAGCGACACGTTTACACACGTCGACGGTTCGTTCACAACTAACTGTATCTTTCACAAAGCACGAGTACAATTCAAGCTCACAGATACACGCGCTCGCTAACGCTCTCCCTCTCTCTTGCTCTCTCTGCTTTAGCGCTCTTTTCCTGGCATGAGAACCTGCAGTGCAGAGCACCAGCGTCGTCTCCTCTACGGCGATCCACACGCTTGCCGAGATCAGGCAGACAGTATTAAATATTGGCTCAATTAATAATAACACATTTATAACAAACAAATATTTAATAATAAACATTGTTGGAATGTATATTAAGAAAATTGGTAATTGTTAGTTTTGTTGATTTGGGTGGTTGCTGTTGTTGCTGGTGGGTGGCTGTGCAATTGTTGTTGTTGTCGCTGCCGCTGCGATGCTTGCGTGTTGACAGCAACAACAATTTATAACGTGCACTGTTTGAAACGCTGCGTTACAGCTGTTATGCTCAAAATGGCACTGTTGGGCTCTCTTGATGGAACTGAGCTGAGAGAGAGCGCGCTCTGCTGTTTGAACACAAACACATGACGCTGTTAACAGACAGTGGTGCGAAAGAGCGTGAACGCGCGAAAAAAATTATGTGAAGAGTAAAATGTACCCACCATTTCGTTATTCTTACCTTGATTTGTTTTTAGTTATTGTGTGTCAACAAAGGTCCAAAAGGTATTAAATGCTAAAAGCCTAACAGGATTATAAACAATGATAATAACATCACCTACACGATTTAAATAATATAACCAGCAGTTTTGTTTCTACCGTCACTAATTTTAATTTTACTTTCGATTTTTACACTGCTTGAGCGAAACGAATAGAAATTTAAATTAGCTTAACTCACTTTTAATTTTTTCACTTTACTCGATCAAAAGAAAAATTAGAATTTAATTTGAGCTGCAATTATTTCAATTATATATTACGTTTCAATTCTGATGCTTACGCGATGACCACTCAACACGAATAGACGACAAAGGGCAAAAAGCGAAACCGAAATGCACTTTTGCATACCAACAACAACAGTCTGTCAATTCACCGTTAGGTCTTTTTTCGCATTTCTATCTACGCATGCTGAAAGCAACAAAAAAGCGGCACACTTTAAACACACGTTTCTATTTGTGTTCTTTCGTTTTGCATTGTCTATTAATTAAGAGAGCGAGAGAGAGAGAAAGAGAGAGTAAGCAGCGTAGAATTTGCTTGACACATGAGACGTTGCCTTACCGATCAGGGCTGAATTCATGCATTCATGATGGGATTTGAAAAGTTTACTAAATTGATTAATAGAAGTGATATACATATAAACTGAAAATAAACACAATCGATTTTTTATTATTCATTGAACAGCAATAACGCATACATTTGTCAAATGTTAAGGCACTTTAATGTCCCCTGATTAGCATGCGAATAAAGAACGTAAATTGATCTATGATAGGCTACCAGGCCAATCTATAATACAATACAAAATACAATAAATAAAACAATGCCCATCGCTTATTCGTTGAGATGTTCTCTTTCATCAGGAGCCGCATAGAAATTTGCATGCACTCAAATCGAGAACCTTAATTGACAGTTGATTGAATTCTAATATTCCTATATACAGATTTAACGATAATGCTGAACGAGATGTCGTCTGGCTGTCAGATTGCGAATAATTCTTATCTGTTCGACATACTGCTCAGGTGATCGTAAATCCAGGTAGATGCGGCACCTATTTCTGAGATTTGACCTTATCGGGCATAGGCCAGATTATCTGATCAATCAGAGTACTTTGGCAATTTCTTTTAAATGAGTTCGAGCCCTGTCGGGCACCGATCTAACAAAATTTTTATTGTTTTTGTTTTGAGCCCAAACAATGCACGAGTTTTTGCACAGACTTTCACTCATCGCCGCAGGCGCTGGCCAATTCTGAAAGCCAATCCAACAGTGTTGGCCAGTTACTCAGCACTCTCGACTCTCGTATCTATTTCTTCATTAACAAGAAAACCGAAAAACAGAAAAAACTTCACGGTGGTCACAGACGGACAGACGTCCAGCTGAGCGGCAAGCCAGCAACGCCCTCGGTTGGCCTTGTTACCCGCCTAGGATGCCGATACCGATTCAATTCGGCATAGCTGTGATATGTTCATCTGGACTCTATTCAAATTAGCGGGCGATAAACATTCTAAAAGCGAGCCAAGCAAAAAGTATTCCTCCACTGAGTCACGCGAAGCGGAAAAAGCTACAGAAACAAAATCAGTTCACAGATCCAAAAAAAAAAAGAATAATAAAATTATATGAAAAGCAAAAAAACAAGATTGAAAAGGTGAAGTCGAAAATTAAACACCACCACATCGTTTAGATAAAGTTATAAATTATAATGTACGAACGATCAGCGCGCAACAATTTCGTTCAGAGAGAGAGAGAGAGAGCCCGAGTTTGAAACCCTTTTTGAAAGCCAGGTTCCAGGTTCAAAATCGAGTCCGGCAACCCACACAACAGGTAAACACAGGTAAGCCCATTCCTGTGTGTGTGTGTGTGTGTGTGTGTGTGAAGAGATGAAATTAAACGAATTTAGGCAAACGGCATCTATAAATTATGTTGCCTGGCGAAAAGTTTTTGATCTCTCGGCAATATGAGAGCAGACAAAGTTGGCTCGAGAATTTGTTGTTGTTGTTGTTTGTTCTTCATGTTTTTTTTTTTTTTTGGGAGGGGGGGGGGCAACTCAAATTTCGTTTAAACGCTTGATTTAGTGCAGCAAATATGGCCAATGTTGGGCGCATTCCACAAGCGACAGCGTTTTACACTTGAACAGAGCAAGAGAGAGAGAGAGCGAGAGAGAGAGAGAGAGAGAGAGAGAGATGGGGGGTAGCTGACGAAGGCGAGACTGAGAGCGGAACCGAGTGGCTCTTTTATCCTGCGCTGAGACCCGACTGAGCCTGACTGGGCCCAAACACGTTGGTGGCATTTTGTTGTTTGTTTGTTTGTGTGCCCGTGTCGACTGGTCCAACAGGTTCCAGCCTGACTGACACTGCCATGGAGACTCTTCTGCGGGCCCTGGCACTGGGCTTGACTCTGCTTGTGGCTGTGGCAGTGGCAGTGGCTGTGGCAGTGGCTGTGGCTGTGGCATGCAGCATTTCTCGTTTCTCTCAACGCGCGCTCGTTTTGCACATTTTTGAATTTTATTTTAATTTCTTTTTATTATAAGTATTTTAGTTTGCCGACTCTTCGGTCTGCCCGGACCCTGTACCCTGGAACCCTTTAACCCCCTTCCCGCCAGTCTACAAAAAATGCGGCCGTGGCTTTGTGCAACTTTTTGGTTTGTTGATTTTTCATTCACCAAAAACTGGTTCGCCGGTTTGAGTTCTTTACTTGGGGCTGGAGATATTGTGTTTGGTCTCAAGGAAGTTCTTGTTTGCCCGGTGTGTGCCCAGGAATGTGTGAAGTCATCGGGGCAGCACACACACACACACACACACACACACACACACACACACACACAGAGTCTTGTATTTGAATGCGCTCTTACATTTTTAAAGACCTGGGCGGCACTTGCAGTTGACTGACTGTTTGAGGCTGTTTTCTTGGCCTGAGATCGGGCCTTGAATTCCTTCTAGCTGGCTTTGAGGGCGTCTCGTTTTTCCAGCGAAACTGAGAAATCAGTCAAACGCAACAAACCAGACATCGATAGCACTACATCATTGTAACAATCAATGTACACTGCAAGAAAATCGCCTGACAAAGTCTGTGTGTCTATCGTGCAGTCTGTGCACCGTGTAATTGTAATTCTATTTCATTGCAGGATATTGGATCTTTACGCTTGATTTGGCACATTGTGCGCCTGCTACCTGCTGCCCAGTTAAAATCCACCCAACCAACCCCACCCCTCCTCCACCTGGCCAAGGGCATATCAAAAGTGGTCCATCGTCTCGCTGCCGTTTTTCTTTTTGCTCTGACAGCTACTTGTCAATGGCCGTGATGAGTGAGCGCCGCACAAGCCCCAGCAGCAACTCCCCCTACCCCAACCCTCCCCCTCCCTACTCATAGACATAGACGAGTGCCTCGCATGTGTCGCTTGCTTGTGAAAGGGACTCGGCTTAGGCCTGGTTCACAGCTCGCTCTGTGAGGCAAAATGACAACGTGTCATTGACAGATTTCAGCACAAAAATGCGCATGAATGAAATCGATTTCTTGTTCTCTTCAGCACGCTTTAAAAATAGTTAGCGAAAAAACTTGAGTTGGTCTGAATAATTAATTCTGACTATTATAGTTTAAAGTGAGAGTTCGGTTGATTTTTGATAGTTTTTAAAATCTAAATATATAAAAAAATATTTCAAAATTATTTCCCGATTTTAAAAACTTGAGTTGGTCTGAATAATTATTTATGACTAATATTGTTGAAAGTTAGAGTGCAGTTAAAAGCTGTCAAACCAATTTATAAAAATATTTCAAAAATATTTACAATTGTTAAAATCCTGAGTTAGTCTGAAAATTGATTACTAATATTACTGCTTAGGATTAGAATAAGGTTAAAAATTTATAGTTTTTAATTTATCAATATTTATAAGAATATTTCAAAAATATTTACAATTTTTAAAAACTTGAGTTAGTCTGAAAAATTAAATAAATGACTGTTTAAAGTTAGAGGACAGTTAAGAACTATCAAACTAATTATTTTTTTTAATTTTTATTATTAAATTTATCTTCAAGTGCGTATTTACAAATTACTATTTTACTAATTAAATTACGTATATATGTATATCTATATGTAAATATATGTTATTTAGGGTTAACTGCAATAAAATATAATAAATTCAATATTTTATCGTATCGGGTTCTAGATAACTTTTTACGCAGCGTTCACAACTCTTGAACCACTTTTGATTGCAGTTGACCACAAGGCACAATGACTAAGCGCATTTGGACTGAATTGGCCGCTTGGCAACAGAACTTACAGCTTTTATATAAATATGTCTCGGCCTCTATCGGAGAGACCAGCCCCAGTTGGCTGCAATCCGGGCCTTGGCCAAGGTAGAAATTAAGCGTCCAACCGCGAGTTTACACATCATCATCATTATTGTTGCCATCGCTTTTGTTGTATTTGTTGTTGTTGTTTCTGTTGCTGTTGTCGTGCCGAACATCCTGCAGACGTTGCTGCAACGTGTGCGAATGTGTTGCACAATAAATAAAAATATTTATACATGAAACCCTAAATAAAGCATGAGCGACAAAGATGCGAAGTTGCCAGTTGCCAGTTTCTTGCCGGTTGCTGTCGTGGCCGCCGGCTCCGACTCCGATTCCGGCTCTCTCTGGCCAAGTGGCAAAAATAATGTCGTGGCATCTGCATCTGTGCAGCCAGCAGCTTTTGCCTACACGAATCTCAAAATTGTCGTTTGCCAATGCTATTTGTGGCCTTATTTAATGCTCTTACAGGGCGCGCCCGAAATATAATGTATAAAAAAAAAAAACAAGAAATATAAATACGCTTAGAAGTACAATTTATATTTATTTTATATTAAATATTTTATAAATGTTTAAATACTTATTTCATATCAAGCTTCAAATGTATAACTAAAGTTGTGTGCATTCGCTTTTGTAGCATTTTACGCTTGCTTTAATATTTACACAGAGAGAAAACCCCAGCAAATATTCAGCAATCATTTAACAACAAATTTGACATATTTTGAATTTTATTATATATATTTTTGCTATTTAAAAAGCGTACTTTTTTTTAGATACTTACTATTTTTAAAATGTTTATTGCTATTTTTTTAATGATTCTTTTTTAGTTGTGGGCTTGGAATTTTGATCATTACTGGAGAATTTCAATACCGATTTTAATAATCTAGACCTTTCCTAAAAGCTCATGAATATATCTAATAATTGCTCATAAATACTTTTGAATTTTTACCATGAACTACATAATTTTAATTTTCTAAAATAATGTTTAAATTTTTTTTTAGCTAAGCAAATAAAATATCTTTAATATTTAATTTTAGTTCTACACATTTGATTTAAAATGTAGTACAATAAATTACTTTACATTTTATTTAATCTTCATAGCTTTAGAGTAAAGGGTATACAAGCTTCATTATTTTTGCGCTCTGTTCTTTTTGTTCGATCTGTTTTTTTTTTTCTCATTTATTTATTTTATTTTTATTTTCATCTTAGCTTGTTTTTTTTTTTGTTTTTGGCATACCTTTTGTATCGGCTGTGGCTGTTCTGTGTGCCTCGTCATCATTGTCAGGCGTCGCAGCAGCAGCAACAGCAGCAGCAGCAGCAGCATCAAGAATCAAGATCAAAGCAAAGCCCACTAACTACATCAGCCTGGCAAACGGAGATGCCGAGTTGGATGTGGCACTCAGGCTGTGGCACAGGCTGTGTGGCTCAGCTCAGGAGCTGCCGGTGCCGTGACTGCCTCCGTTGTGGTTGCTGCTGCTGTTGTTGTTGTTGCTGTTGCTGTTGCATAGTCAAAGTAAAATAAGAAATAAATCAGTAAATTGGATTGCTTTTTGCTGCGCTCGTTCGCTGATTTTGCAATGGCAACTGCAGTCGGACTTGGGGACTTGCCCAGTTGCCAGTTGGAAGTCGGAGTTGGTTTTGGTGCCCGCTCGTTGTTGCATGCTGGAATTTCTATGCTTATCATTTTCTCGATCTCACCTGTTCAATTCATTATTTTCTATAAATAAACGACAGGCGGCGGCTGCCCAGCAATTTACATGGGTCCTCGTCGACGAAGACGAAGACGAAGACTCGCCTGTAATTAAGTCAGTCGCATAACTGCAACGAGCTGCGCTTTGAATTCGCATTCATTTTAATAACTAAACTCACACATGTGGCCACCCTACCCGCCTCCCTCCCTGGCACGCCCTGCCCTAAGGGCCACAAAAGGTCAGCAGCAAAGTTTCTGAAATTCAATATGTGTCCTTTGATTTGGCCCAAGCCTTTGGCTTCTGATGTGGCTGCTGTTGCTGCTGTCGCTGCTGCGGTGGCCAATTTCGCGAATTCGTGCAACGCTTAGTTATGCCTGTGCGATCCCCGGCACACCAACATTGAGGCAGATCTCGCTGTGGATCTCTGTGGATCTGTATCTGTGTATCTGTATCTCTGCGCTTCAACGGCGGCTTCTTTGCCACGGCATGGAATTTGGTACAGAGCTTCGGTTTTTTTTCGTTTTTTTTTGCTTTTATTTCGCCATGTTGGTACCTAAATATTTGCCAGTTTGCGTTCTTTTGCGGCATCTTGTTGTTTGTTTGCTTTTGTTGTTGTTGTTGTTGCCCCTTTCGGTGCTCGCTGACATGCCACACAAATGTGGGCCTATGATAACATTGTCTTTCAGCTCGAGTTCCGAGTTCGAGTTCGAGTTCGAGTTGGCGCAGCGCGTGAAAGTTGTCGTGCCAAAGGCCTCCCAATGTTTATGTTGTATGTGTATGTGTGTGTGTGTGTGTGTGTGTGTGTGTGCTAAATGCACTTCACTTTCCAGGCGTGCGTTGTGAAAGCCCAAGTCGTAGGCAGGTCTCCCGGAGAGGTCCATACATAAAATTTCAATCTTTTAACATTGTGATCCATTGTTTTATTTATGCTGAAATTCGCATTGTGCGCAGCTTATTTATACCCTCTTGAAGAGCGGTATTATGACTATAACAACAAATATGTGTGTCAAGAAAAAAATATTTACAAATCATAAAAAATATTTTGTATAATTTTAAAGTTGAAGTAATGTGGAATGCGAATTCCCGAAAATAGAATGCTTAGAAATTTAATTTTAATTTATTTCATTAATATTCATCTCCACTATGATTACGCAATTGAAGTTTTGTTCTGCTAGGGTGTTCAATACTCGACAATCTAAATCAAACTTTTCTCACACAATTTATTATAAATTCTTATCGTTGCCAGTCCATCAATACTTTATTTTTTTAAGTACTTTTGCATAAATTGCGGATTTAAGTATTCAAAATAATTCTTAAAAATTTATTTATAAATTTCATTCATTTTGGGTGAAATTTGATTAAAAGCAAACCTTTTATTTCAAACTCAGAATGCATTTGCCTTAATTGAAGTTCGTTGAGCTGCGACAACTCGAAACGTGTTATTTGGAATGTATGTACAAAATGTACTAAAAAACATATACGAGTATGAAATAAAAAGAAACTACATTTTTTTGAGCGTTTCCGTCTGTCGAAGCTGTCAAAAGTCGCCATAAACTTGAAGCTAGAAGTTTTGCAGCTAAAACTTTGTGATCCCTACGAAAAAGACGGTCATAAATTCTATGAAATTAC
Source organism: Drosophila micromelanica (assembly GCA_004143825.1). Classification (NCBI taxonomy): domain Eukaryota; kingdom Metazoa; phylum Arthropoda; class Insecta; order Diptera; family Drosophilidae; genus Drosophila; species Drosophila micromelanica. The sequence goes on from SCDY01001672.1 coordinate 17,250, forward strand.
TCCACAAAAAATAGAAGAACAACGGAAACAAGTTTAATAGTTGCCACCAGCAGCAGCAGCAACGTGGTGCAAACCGAGGGCCATTTGGGGAGGGGGGGCTGCAGCTCAAGCTGATGGCGGCAGGCGCTGCATTCTGAGCTAGAGCTTAACAACATTTTGAGTTTTAGCTGCCAGCTGCATCCGAAGCCGCAAGAAAATAACTTGAACTGTGTAAAGTTTGAGTTTGTCATAAAATTGGCATGCGTGGTTAATATGTGTGTGTGCGTGTGTGTGTGTGTGTGTGGAAACTTGTTAGGCTGATGACTGTAGTTGCCTGATTACGCATACGCCGCGTGGCAGCAGTCAGCAGTCCAAAGTCGCGGAATGTGCATAAAATCAAACGTGAGAGGAGCAGCATAAAAGAAAGAACCAAAAAAAAAGAAGTAAAAAAAAGGAACTCTGCAATGCACATTTATGGCGTGGGAAACAACAGCAAAAAATTCGCGACATGCTGTTGAATGAAAGAAGTAGAAATTAAAGCAAAACCGAACAAAAAATAAACAAAAAAGGAAAAAAAACAAAGCAAAGAAAGCAGCAACGGACGCTGTTTAGTCTGGGAGGCTGTGGCTGCAGCTTCAATCTGGGCATGAATCATCGCGCCTGCATTTGCTTTGCCAGAAAGAGACAGGTAGAGAACGAGTGCGAGAGAGAGAGTGAGGCTGATAAACTGGTTCTGGCACAGGAATGCAGATAACTTCTGCTTTGGTTCTCGATTGGGCTTCAAGTGCTCCGCTCGAAGCTCTGCATATTTAATATTACACAAAGGTGATGCCAGAGCATACAATGCCAACGGCATCATCCGCCAGCGGTCTACATGAATTTAGTGAAAACTACACACACACGCACACACACACGCACACCACAAATTTTAATTAACCGAAACAATGGCGGCATCCTTACATCAAAGGCTGAACAACATAATCATTGGCATTGGGCAGCGGAACCGCAGTTCGCATTTGCAACAGAGACTCTGGCTAAATGACCACGAAATTTGCTGAAAGCGGGGTCAGGGGTCAGGGGTCAGCACGTGTATGGGAAAACCGATAGTCGACTGATTAAAGCACAAATTCCTAAAATAGCAGCAGCTGCTTTGATTAATTCCCTAAATATACCAGTGAAAATCTTCTATATTTGTTGCAGTTGCACAGATTTCAGCTTGCAGCAGTTGCAGATTGCTTTGCGCATTTATTACGTATACGCCACGTCAATCGATAGTTGACACGGTCATTGGGGACGCATGCCAAGGTCACAACTAACACAACTAACGACAAATGGCCACCAGAAATTGGCAGACAACAACAATCCTTGAAGCTGCCACCGGCGCCACTTGCAACTGCAACTGCAACTGCGTCATGTTGCCGTTGGCCAAAAAAAAGGACTCCCAGTGCGTTTAAGCTGTGGAAGTGACGTCAACTGCCAGATTCCAAGTGATAAATGATTGAGGCCAAGTGCACGAAGAGCTGTTCAGACCCGAAGTCGTTTTATTTATGAGCTCACAAATGAGTCTTGTTGCAAATTGTATTTAATTGCGTCACGTTATGCAAGAAAATGTGAATAAATATGCAAACATGCCATTCACTTGAGCCATAGATATATGACAGAAGATAACTGTTTGTCTAAATGCACTGTAAGTACTGCATATCTATTGAATGAAGATAATTTGCAGTGCTGCAAAACAATTAATTTAAATAGAAATATAACAAATGTAATTTGCAGTGCTGCAAAACATTTTAAAATTATCCAAATTGATCAAGATCTCATAATTGTTGGCTTAAATACACTACAATTATAGAGTATGGTGCATATAGGCATATTCAAGTGTTACAAAAAATTTAATATTGGTAATGATCGATAATTTTCTACGTAGATAAGTGTTGGCAAATACTGTAATATTATACATAAATTTGATAAAGGTAACTTGCAGTGCTCTAAAACTATTTAAAATGATTGATTGATTTTCAAACGGAAATATATTAACAAAAATAAATTTATTCCGGCTATTTAAATATACTAAAAATATAGAGAATCTAGTGTTTGAAAACATTAAAAATTGGTTATCATGGATAATTTTCATAGAATAAAGGTAAACCAAACTCAAAAGATTGCGGTTGATTGATTTTTAAATGAAAATACAAAATTAGAAAATCCATTTAAATATAGGAATTTAAGCTAAAAATGTATTGCATTGAATAAAGTGTGGTATTATGTTGTATTATATATTATTATATGAAAACTAAAAACTCGTTTAAACTTAGATTCGTGATATATGATATATACTTTGAAATATTAATTGTTTTTTTTATTAATTGTATTTTTTGTATACTTGTTTTTTTTATTTGTTTATCAATGTGGCGCCAGCAGTCACCGACGACAAATTGTCGTTTAATGATTCGCTATTGGGATGCCAATTTGAATTGTATTTGATTAAATATTATCGCCCATAGGTATTTGTTTGTTTTTGATGCTGAAAGCAATGCAAACAAATGCGTGCAAAAGTTCGTCGACAGACAATCATATAAAAATGGTTGGCATATATTATATTATTGTATAATATTGTTGTGTGCTGCTGTTTAAATGCAATTTGCTTTTATTGCATTGCAAATTTCAGTGCAAATTGCAATTAGCGGCAATTCAAGCGCATTTACCAAATGAAATGGCATGAGTCTCGACGGAGTGTCCGGTTGTCCGGTCGCCCAGTTGCCCGGGTGACTGAGTGACCCACTGGGCAAACACACAGTTGCAGTCTCTGGTAGAGTGCGTCTGAGTGGAAGATTCAAGCTTACAGTTTGCCGTTTGCTGTTGACTCGATGAAAGTAAGTACACAGCCAGCCTGGCAACGGAAAGAGCGGCCTGTGAGCAGCGAAAGTAGCTCACTCTCACAGGCCGCGTCGAGTCGAGACGGGGCTGCACTTAATGGCTTTATTTGCCGGGAGGTGGGTGGGGGGGTAGCTGAGGCTGGCCACTTGGCAGCCCCAACCCAACACTTGACAGTTGTGCAATAAAAAATTGCAAAATTATTGCGTCGACCAGTGGACACTGCCCACACAGTCTATTGCCACATGATTTATCAACACAGAAACTCACACGCTAATAGAATTTATATATGGCGTTCAGCAGGATCAGCCCACACACTCAAAAAAAAAAAAAATAATAATAAAAAAAAACATATTGCAGTCATGGATTTGGTTTTAGTCAACCCAATTGATAAGCAAATTTCGATAAGCGCCTGTCCAAATGTTTGGCTTACAATTTACACATGTCAATAACTTGTTGTTGTTGTCTTTATAAATTACACTAGTCTACGAACCCATTGTTGTTGATTTATACACTGGCGGGCGACAGTGTCATAAATACACAAAGATGATGTTCCGCATTCCTTATACGGCTTATTTCTTTTTTGTTATTTATGCGCATCGTTGATTGAGCTTTGACTTTGACACTTTATGGCCACTTAAGCAACAGTTGCCGCAAATACTTCCACTTGCTGCAGTTTGATCACAGCTTAGAAACACAGTTCATTATTTACACGGACTCAGATGTGCATTTATGCATCACATTATCTTTAATTCTCGTACTATATGTATCTAAAAATAAATTAAATAAAATTAAATATTTATACAAAATAAAATTAAAATGAATTCAACATAGTAATATCAGCTTTAACTTTAATTTGAAACCGTTTTAGCTGCACATTTAAAATAAATGCAAGTAATTTAAGTTTCGTTGAAGAATAAAAGCAATTTAAAACCCAAACTCCAAAATTGAATTACCGCATCATTTAAATTAAAGTTAAGCATTTGTATAAATTCATTAAAGTGATTTACATCATTATGAGCAATTAAATTGAGACGGCCAAAGCTTGTGAAGCGCATTAACCCACATATCGAAGGGCAAATTGATTTACAACCGATTTGTTTATTGGCAAATTGTGCAAATGACAAACAATTAAAACTTACTCAACGTGTTTGCTTTCACATTAATTTTATCACAATTATTCATTGCGCACGCCTTAATCATAAATTTAAAACGAAAGCCTAAAATTCGGTCGAGCTGTTGACAGGATGCAAATGCCACATCCTGGCTAAAGCTGCACATCAGTTTATCACTTCTTCAGTTTGTCAGTCGGTCAATCACTCATTCATTCAACGGCACGCTGACAGTTGCCTTGGCTGTCGCTACATATGCCGCATTTTCCAGCCGAGTTTCATTATCCGCATTTCCGGTCGACTCCCCCACGCTTTTCCTTACCTATGCCATGCAGTTTTCCTTCCTTCCTATCCAGCCGCCTGGCGCAGGTACCACGACACGACACGACAACACATGCCACACATACTTTGCTCCCTCCTCCACCCGCCCATCCGCACCCTTACCGCCCCTCTGCGGCATTGTGGGCGTAGATGAGTTCGCATGCCACAACAATTCCGCACTATGGAACAATAATAGTGTGTGTTTTGGACCCCATCACAATGGCCATGTCAAAAGTTTTTGACATGCTCGTGTACTTGACCCGGCAAACAGGCCTTAATGTAATAGCTGTTGCTGTTGTTGCTATAAACGGCTATTAAGCCCTGTTCTAATTTTGACAGCTTTATAATTAAAAGTACATATTACAAACACTTCCAATATAAACAAAATATTGTTTAATTTTAGCCAAAAAAAAAACAATATTTAAATTTAAAAAAAATAAAAAAAGTAGTTGGCCAATTTATAAATAGAAGAACTCTAGGCCAGCTAGCCAAATAATAAAAATAAAATATAATAAAATATTATTCTAAAAAATATCTATATTCAGCTTAAATTTAGAGTTTCATTGTAATGTAAACTATCGATCTTTATAATTATGGCCAAGTCGAAAGGAGGCAAGTAAACAGCACTAAACACCCATCTAATGCACAGTTGAAGTGATTAACCCAATTGATGCATAAACAAAACGGCAGCAGGCTTTGGCTCATTGGAAATTTTTGTTGTTTATAAAGTTGGGCCAATGAATAAAACGAAGCGAAGTTAATTAATTGCAGCCGCCAACGACAGTTGCCGAGGGGGGAAGCGCTGCCCGGCAGGTGGTCAATGCCGTAGGGGATGTGGCGGAGGCAGGGGCGGGGTCGGTGGCTGTGGTGGGCCGCCCAGGCAGGCGCCACTCTCTAGTTTTGTTTCTTCGTTGTTTTTTGTTCCTGGCCAAAACAACAAATGAAAATAGAACTTTAATTAAACGCAGAGGCTGCCGAAGAAGAAATAAAATAATAGAGAAAACAGTTGCACCAACCCCCCACCCCACCCCCCAGCAGAACAAATGTTCATATGCAAAACAGCGGGTTGTCTGCAACTATTTAAAGACTCTCTCTGCAGTTGCCCTCAATTTGTACACACATAGTATATATACGATACATATACATATATATAATTCTGTAGATGCTGCTTTAAGCCACGTTGAGACTATGACAGTTTATAGCCCTAAAGCTATCTTTTTTCTAAGGTTGGTTGTTGTTGTTGTTGTGTGAGCTGCTCGCCTGCATTTAATAGTCTTAAAGCACATATATATTTATATATATATATATATACTGCTCTACGACTTTTGCTTAGCTAATGATAACAAAAAAATAAAAATAACACAAAGAGCTGCGTGCTGTTGAGCAAAAAGGATAAGTGCGTTGTCTGCTGCCAGGATTTCAAAAAGCAGAGTTGAAAACACTTCACAACTCCAATGAAACTTTTGCTCTATATAGATATATAAATATCACTTTTAGATTCTGTCAGGCATTAATCGAATTTGGCGCCCAGCTGGAAACAAAACTCAATACATATAATTTAATTAGTCCCACATCCTGGCCATAACTACTAAGGGCTCCCAAGTCTGAGCCACTGTCTATTAGAAAAAAACATAATTAATGAATTCATCAGCGCTGAGTGCAGTCATTATATATATCTACTTGATGCCAACGAGCGACTGTCGACAGTTGACTTTTCCGCATGGCAACAACATAAAGCACTTTCATAGTTAAGACCCAGTTGGCGGTGAAGAGGCGGAGAAAGTTGGCCAAAACTAACATGTGCACTTTAAGAGATTATAAGCCGTGCACGAATCGTTCAAGTGGCCAGGCCAAAGCTAGAGGGCTCTAGACTATAATAAAGTCGTTCTATATGAAATAAAAGTATTTTATGTAATGTAAAAATAGTGCATAAAATAAGTAAATATTTTTAAAGAAATTCACTTTTATATATATATATATATTATTTTTTCATAAATAAACTTACTTAACTTCAATCCAGATTCGTGAAGTTTGCGCTTACACGTAATTTTATGCCTTTACTAATTTGGCTGAGCTCTTGGGCGTCTGTCTGTTATGGCATTTATGACGCATACGCCGCGTTGCCAGTTGCACCTTGAAAATTCTGCTGGCCTGGCCCGAACTTGTGGCCCTGCCTCAACGAACATTTATGAAATGTGCTCTCACATTTTTGGTTCTTTTTTTTTGTTCAACAAAAACTTTTTTTGCCACATGCCATAAAAATCGTTTGCAAGCATTTTGATGTCTCTGTCCCTCTCTTACTCTCTCGCTCTCTTTCGGTCTCACTCTTCATTGATGTGGGTCAGTTACGTGGCCACAGGGGCCACAGAAGTTTGCTGTGGTCGGCAGGCCAGAGAAATGCAATTCCATCCAAGGCTGGGCCGCAAAAGTTTTCATTGAGTGTTTTCAATTTGAATGGTTTCGATTTCACACGCTTTGAATACCCAATCCAAGCCCTATCCAAGCCCGCATCCAAACACGCATCCACAAAGTTTGGCGTGCACAATGCGCAATTCAATTGGGTGGGGGCGTGGGGTTGCACTAATCTGAGCTTTGTGGCATGCGGCATGCGGCATGTGTTTTGTGGTCTATTGCATTAAAGCAAGGGCACATAATTTTAAGCGAAATATTCACTGGGAATTTTATTTTAGGCCCATGCTTGTTGACAACGCCGCCTAATGAGCCTATTTTTAGGTACCAGTATAAATATTCATATATACGGAGTACATATATATTTGCGACAATGCGATAATCCCGTTGTAGGCGTTTGCTTTTTGAACACTAAACGTTTTTTCGCGTTGATTTATAATACATACCAAAAAAAAAAGAAAAGAATATTGCAGTAGGGTGTAACCAACAGCGCAATACTCGTTCACAACAACCGAAACATGAACCCTACCATTGTTCAATACATAATTAAATCAAAAGTGCAAATCATTAAAAAAATGCCATTAAAATTCTAAATTTTGAGAACTTTTTCTTCGAAGGAGCCTTCTGATTTTGTACCAAAAATTTTTATTTTCAAAAATGGATATATTTTAAATACAGAATTAATATAGATGACAAAATGCCATCAAACATGAAAATCGGTTCAGTTTTGACAAAGTTATGAGATATTTTCAATCGGATATATGGATCAGTAGCGCTCTACATGTCAAAATTTTGGTCAATTTTGGCATGATTTGTGACCAAAATTTTGACCCCCTCAAAATCACTTTCAATGACAAATAAAATCGATTAAAAACAAAAATTCGCAATTCTAAATTTAAAAAAAAAAAATTTTCAGAAAATTATAAGGGGGGACCCTTGTGACTTTTGAGCCAAAAATTCAAAAAAATTTTATTTTCAAAAATTGATATATTTTAAATACGGAATTAATATAGATGACAATTCATGACCAAAATGCCATCAAACATAAAAATCGGTTCAGTTTTGACAAAGTTATGAGAGTTGAAAATATCGGATATATGGATCAGTAGCGCTCTACATGTCAAAATTTTGGTCAATTTTGGCATGATTTGTGACCAAAATTTTGACCCCCTCAAAATCACTTTCAA
>SCDY01001673.1:0-24783 GCA_004143825.1 Drosophila micromelanica
TCTAAAACTGCCTGCCACGGACCTGCAAGTTTTCAACTCAGATTCTGCCCAAAGTACCAGGCGAACAGAAATCAGCAGCAGCACGACATGAATTTGGCGTCGAATTATTTTGTTGCATACTTTTACTTGCGCCACTAATAAGCGACAGCTGTAAATTGACAGAGGGGCTGCTGTTCAGGTTGTCGCGAGTATTTTTAGCATTGCATACTTTTGTGCTGACACAAAAACCAACTCGATGTGCACTTAAAATGTTTTAGAAAAATAGCTCTAGCTCAGCCATATCCTTGCGGATTTTCAAAGGACTTGGTGCGTTAGATTCGCAAGGACGAACTCTATCGATGGGCATCAAAAAATTATGGGGTCATCTAAGAATCGGATACTTGTACAATTTCAGTCTCGCGAAGCTCAAGGAAACTGCCCAAAAACACAAAATCCTTGATATCTCCGAAACTAGCAGGACGATTTTGATGTCCTTTGGTCAGTTGATAGCCCTGATGAATTCGAGTTGTTTAACACAGGACTCGTCAGGATCCGCAAGGATACAGTCGAGTTATGGCTAGTTTTTTGTTTGAAAAATTGTCAATTTATCTTGGCTCCTGTAAGGATTTTCGTCCTTTTTATTACATGTACTACATTGGCGCGAAATTTCATGTCTGTTGGCCAAAGGATAGCCCGCTAGTCCTTAAAATGGCTGAGTTAAGGACGATTTTGTGATTTTTAGCAAATTTTCTGACCTACCCCCTTGTAAAAGGTTTGGCCAATATTTTTTGTCGAATCCTTAAAATCCTTGAATGCCAATCGAAAGTCCTGCTTCCCGCGAGTTTAAAAAGGTACATCCTTTCAGGTTCCTTAAGGATATGGCGGAGATATGGCTGTGAAAAGAATGTCCTTTTCAGAAAAATAGCTCTAGCTCGGCCAAATCCTTGCGGATTTTCAAAGGACTTGGTGCGTTAGATTCGTAAGGACGAACTCTCGATTGGCATCAGAAAATTATGGGGTAGAACAAATTACAACCTAGGATTGAGGTTTTATAGGGTATTTAATCTTCGGCACAAGAGAGAAACCGATTTCATGATTGTATGACAAGGATGTACATTTAATATATATTTACAAGACACGAGGGAGGAGGGGATGGGGATTCAAGTGGAGGACGCGTCCGGTTTATTGGGTGGCCAAATGGGCGTCAGTTCGCTCAGCGCCACATCGTACAGCAGATTTTGATACTCCTCAAGCAGAACTGAAAGAGCAGGAATCAAAGATTAGAAAAAGCAACTGGTAAAAGTGGATGCAGTTGCTCACAGTTGGGTTCCTGCTGCCACTGCGCGAAGAGGGACTCGCGGCTGTGGATCTGTTTGGTGATCAGAGCGCGCTTGAAGCGCAGCACCTTGTCATTGAGGCTGGACCAGCTCTTGACGAGCGAGGCGGGCGTCGACTTCAGCTTCGGCTTGAACGCGGCCAGCGGCGGACAGACGACGCCATCGAGCAGGTACATGCCAAAGTAGCTGCCAATAGGAATCAAAATGAATATTAAGATAATAATAATATGTAAATAATGATGGACTGACCAGCAGGCCTTCTCGTTGAGCGGCATCTCGATCTCGCCCAGGGGCAGCTCCCAGCCGGCCTTGCCGAAGCTGGCATCCACATGACAGTGGATTTTGCCCTTGACCGGATCGTAGCGCGGCGCGGGATCCTCGCGCACCTCACGTATGTTGCACAGCAGGGGCACGTAGAGGAGCAGCCACTCCGGCTCGATGGCGGTGATGCCGCGGATGAACATCTTCTGGGTGTCGCCGTTCTGCAGCTCGTACGCCTCCTGGTAGACGATCCAGTCGGGCGGGGTTTGCCTCAGCACCGAGGAGGCGTGCAGAAATGCGGGCGCCTCCATGTCCGCACAGTTGTAGGCATAACGGAGCCGGCGTCGCTCCTCCTTGTCGCTGATCTCGTCGAGCGGCACTTTGCGCGCGACACGATCACCCATCCCGCTGAGCAGGATCTGGCGGAGGAAGCGCGCCTGCGCGTCGGTGGGCGGCTTCAGCTGGGGATCGACGCACAGCTCCACATCGCTGACATTCAGATTGATCTCGTTGGTCAGCTGGACGCGCAGTTTGCGCACCTCGCTCATCGCCTTCGTGCGCAGTCCGTTCGCCGCACAGAAGCCGGCCAGGCGGCCCTGGGAGCCGGCATATTCGGCGGCGCCAACGGCCCGCAGGAGGACCATCGGATCACCGAGGAGCCTGTAATTGCCGTTGGCCGCCCAGCTCTGGCGCTTCTTGTGGAACGCATTCGAGACGGGCGCCACATCCTCGTCGCGCTGCACGCCCGTCTCGACGAGCACCTCCTGGACGGAAAGTGCGGCGACCAGGCAAACGGTGTACGGCAACAGTTGCTGCTGATTGGACAGCGCCAACATCTTGCCGAATCGCGGCGAGACCGGAAAACGTGAGATCACCCTGCCCAGCTTGGTGACGGCCGGCGGCAAATGCTCTGTCTGTCCGGCTGTCGGACGGGCCTCGAGTGCGCCCAGCACGCACAGCCGCTGTTCGGCGGCCTGCAGCTGGAGCTGATCGGGCGGCGAGGGGAACGGAAAGTGGACGACACGATCGATGCCCATGCAGCGCATCTGGAGCATCAGATCATCGACGGGCTTCTGCTGTATGTCCGGCTGGCCGAAGTCCGGAAAGATGTCGTTGTACACGGCGCTGGAGTAGAGCCGATAGCAGTGTCCGGCACTGACGCGTCCGGCACGGCCCGCCCGCTGATCCGCGGACGCCTTCGAGGTGTGGGTGACCACAAAGGCGCTGACTCCGGTCAGTTTGTCGTAGAGTCGCGTCTTCTGCCGGCCGCTGTCCACCACGTACTTGATGTGCGGTATCGTGAGCGACGTCTCCGCCACATTGGTGGCCACCACACAGAGGCGACAACCCTCCGGCACCGGCTGAAAGATGCGATTCTGTTTCTCCGACGGGAGCAGCGAGTAAAGCGGCAGCACCCACAACGGTTGCTTCGTGGCTGGCTGCAGTTCAGCCAGCTGCTGATCCTCATCCCCATCCCCATCCCCATCCTCGTCATCCTCCAGTTCGGAGTCATTAGCCGGGCTCTCGTGCATGTCCGCCTCGGTGTCGTCGCCGGGCAGCTTGTAATCATCCAAATTGATTTTGGGCAGCGAGATTTGTGTGAGAAACTTTCGCTTGGATCTGCGCATGTTCCGTATCGTGCGCTTCATATCAAACTCCTGCTCCTGTTCCGGTTGCTGCTCTTGATTCTGCTGCTGCTTCTGTTGCTTCTCCTGCTCCTGCTCCTTGTACGGAAAGGCGCGTCGGAGCTTCCTCATCAGCTGGTTCACCTCCTGCTGGCCGGTCAGGAAGATGAGTATGCCGCCCTCGGGCAGCTGGGCGTGTATCTTCACCGTTTTGCGATACGCCTCCGCCACGTAGTCCTCCGGCGTGTGCTTCTGAAAGTGTATGGTGACGGGAAACTGGCGGGCCTCCACTTTGATCAGCGGCGGCGGCACCTTGAAGAGACGCGCGTTCTCCGTGAAGTCGCTGACGCGCAGCGTGGCGGACATGATGATCAGCTTGAGGGGATTGGCGCGCTTGTGCCGCAGCGGCACAATGCGCGACAAGAGGCCCACCAGGATGTCCGTGTAGACGCTGCGCTCGTGCGCCTCGTCCAGCACGATCACCGAGTACTTGCTGAGCAGAAAATCGCCTTCGATCTCCTTGAGGAGGACGCCGTCGGTCATGAATTTGATGCGTGTGCCGGGCGTCGCGTTGCCCTCGAAGCGGATCAGATAGGACACCTCGCTGCTGGGCAGGCTCATCTCGTGCGCCACCCGCTTCGACATGGCAATGGCTGCCACACGACGCGGCTCCGTTATCCCGATCATCTTGTGCTGGGCGTAGCCCGCCTCGTACAGGAACTGCGGCAGCTGGGTCGTCTTGCCGGAGCCCGTCTCCCCGGCGACAATCACGATCGGATGCTCGTTGATCAGCTCCATCACCTGCTGCTCCTCGGCGAGTATCGGCAGACGCAGACGCGCCGCCTGCACCTCATCCGTGCGATGCACCGGCACATATACCGTCTTGTGCTGGTAACCAGTTGAGCTCGATCCCGACTTGGACGTACTGGGCGCTGTGGACGATGTCGTGGTCTTTGGCGCCGGCTGCTGTTCAATGGCAATCGCCTCATTTGTTACAGCTGCTGCGGGGGATTCGGCTGCTGCCGGACTGTCCTCGTTCTCGCTGTCATCTGTGGTCTCCTCATCCGACTCCTCGGCGTTTATGATGTTTGGATTCTGGCGTTTGGCCTCCAGCTCCTGCTGCTCCTCGAGCAGCAGCTTGCGCTTGCTGCCCTTGATGGCATTCACACGCCGGCCCTTGTGCTGCTGATCCTGCTCCACGAGCACCTGCGATTGTCGCTCCTTCTTCTTGGCCAGGTACTCGTCCAGGGTTTGCAGACGCTTTGTGCCCACCGTCTGCGCCTGGCTAACCGATGTATATTGCTGCAGTTCGGCAGCGGGTATCTGCACCGCAGCCAAATCTTCCAGCAGTTGTGCTCGCTTAAAGATCAAAGAGAGATCCGGTTACCAATCTGGTGTCCAATTTTATAAGCTGTTCTACTTACGCCCTCTTTCTTCTTCTTCTTGTCGACAATGGACTGCAGATGCTTGCGCTGCTTCTTCGAGAGAATCTTGACATTCTGGCGCTTCTCCACCTTCACCTTGGTGGCACGCTTCTGCGAGGGCAGCACGAGAGCGTTGGCCTCATCGTAGCCCGTGGAAACGCCGCCGCCCACATCCTCGGTGACTATTTTGATCTGTGGATGGTTGCTGATTTGATTCTGAACGTTGGTAACTGGCTGACTATTCTACTCACATTCTTGACGGCCGAATTGTCGACGATGGTTTGCGGATTCTGGCGCGCCTTGGCATTGTACACCTTTTTGCCCATTTTTATGTTTATGTTTCGGTAAACATTTGTTGCCTGTGCCCAATGCACGTGCAGGCTGCTAGCGATGTGTATCGAGGTGTATCGATGATTAATCGACTTTTAAAGAAATCCTCGATGAACATCAAATGTATTTAATATTGTGATTTCAACTAAAATAGTTGCTTAACTTGAACAAATTGGTGAAATAAAATTTAGAACTAGTTAATCACCTCTTTAATAAACAATTTAAATTAACAATGAAAAAAAATAAATCAAACTAAATTATCAGAATTGTATTTTGACATATATTTCTTGTCAAATGTCATGTTAACAGTTGTTTGTGAATTGCATATTTTGCGAATTTTCTAATCAAACTAAAACCAACTCAAGTGTAAGTAAAAGCGGACAAAATAAAAAATTCAAAATATCGCCAACATTTGATAATTTGCATAAATTTCAAACTAAGTGGCAGCACTGTGCACGCCACAGCCAAAACCAAAAGAGAAAAAGAGAAAGAGCATCAATTGGCAAACCCGCTCAATTTGGCTTGAGCGCCAGCTGAAAAAGAGCCTGTGTGTGTGTGTGGGTGTGTGTGTGTTTTTGTTGTCGCTCGGTTCGCATTACTGTTCATTTAAACCGTTAATTTACAAAATAACACAAACAAATGGCACATGCCAGCACGAGTAAAACCGACCCAGTGCGCATTGTGCTGGCAAACCTCATTGCCGAGTCCCAGTAAGTGCAAACGAACGCAGCGAGTGCACCAGATGCCCAGTTGGACAGACGGACGGCTGCCCGCTTGATGCTCGATTTTATCCCATCGCTATTTTTGTTGTGATTCATTCGAATTGAAATTGAAAACGAAAAATTTAACCAATGTTACGATAAATGTATTTATATTGTAGCACGCCGTACACGCCGGACAGGATACTGCGCGAATTTCGGGCCACAGCCGATAAACGTCGCTCCGACCGCGAGCTCATCTCACTGCTGGAGTCCATCAGCTGCAAGCGGCCCAATTACCGGAAGGTGCTCAACGAAATAACACACACCCTGGAGCGGTAAGTGGCAGTTGTTAATCCTCTAGCCTCCTCTCACCACACTTTTACACTTTAGCAAGGATCCCATGTATGCGCTGCTCGTCTTTGCCGATCGCATCAAGGAGGATCCCGCGTGGCAATCGAAATACGAGCACAGCTCGAATCTGTCGTTTGGGATGCCGCCGCCCAGCAGCAGCAGCCGCAGCCGAGACCTGCACGTCCAGGGCCAACTGGATGCCGCCGGCAACCTGCTGGATGTGCCGAGCAATGGCAGCTCCCTGGATCTGTCCACATCGACGCCGGTGACCAGCCGGAAGTCGGACGATTTACCGGAGCTGTCCACAGTGACATCGCTCACCTCGACCAGCTACAGACGCCGTCCGCCGCCCATCTCGCTCACCCACAGCGAGCCACTTGCTCCGCGCGGCGACCTGAGCGTGGTGAGTTTGTCCAAATCCTGTCCAGCTGAAGACAAGGAAGAAGGCTTAATTTAAATTCGCGAAATAGTTAAGAACTTTATGTTCAGTTCAGAAACAGTTGTCTGTCCAAATCAATTGTGGCTATATTCATATAACACATCGAAGAAGATCTCTCCATATATATAATCCGGATTCCTTATCAAAAGCTGCTTCCGTCTAGTCCAAGTTAGGGTTCACATTAGCTGTTCAGCTGCTGGAAACATTATCCAAATACTTGAATTCACTATATATATTAAATCTGTATTTTGTTTGTATTCCGTGCAGATCAAGAAACGCGTGCTGAATGCGGTTTCCAATAGCTCGGTGCTGACGTTGGACTCCCTCAACAAGATCGTGAGCAGCGCCAACAGCAGCAACAACAACAAGGCGACAAATGTGGGCAACAGCAGCAACGCTGGCAAAGGATCCTTTCCGATGGCCACGAATCCAGTCCAGACCAGTCCGCTGCACAGCCAGAGATCGGCGATGAGCCTTGCCATCAGCACGGGTTCGAGCACTCTGGTGCCGTTGGATCGGCCGAGCAACTCGGATGGGTCCAGCACGGGCCGCAGTCTTGCAGCCAGCCAGCATCCGAAGCCGTTCAACGATGGATTGCAGGACGAATATCGCACACATCTGTTGTGGAACTTCTGCAACGTGGACGGTCTGAATCCGATGCCGAAACCGGAGCTGGCTGCCCTGCCGTTGGATGCCCAGCAGCGAGTGCTGCTGACGGACATCATCTACTGTCTGGCCGGTGTCCGTGGCAGTTATATTGTGGCGCTGCCCGCAGATGAGGCCGCCACGGATGCGGAGAAATACGAGACACGGTTCAGCGTCAACATGCACATGGATAAGTCGCTGGCCGAAATGGTCCATGAGATCCTGCCGCTGGCCTCCCACTTCATGGGCATACAGAAGGTGATTGCGTTCACCGACGGTCGCGGCCAGGTGAACAATGCCCTCAACGCAGCCCTGCAAAATCTCACCAACGATTTCTATGTAAGTTGCCACCAACTGCATCCACATAAAGAATTTGACCCAATTTTCTAACCTGGTTTCTCTCTTTGGATTGTGGATCAGATACTCCTCTCACAGGCGGAAAGCGAGCTCCAGAAGAACGAACTGACGTTGGCCAAGCTCTTGTATTATCTGCAGCCAACCATTTGGGTCATAAACGAGATCTGGACCGTCCTGGTCGAGCTGGATATGGTGTGTGGCATCAGTCATTATATGTTCTGTAGAGTATATTGTCCGTCCGAAATTTGGCAGATTACTGAAGAACTTTTTTAAAGATTGCACCAAAAATGTTTTGTCTATTGTATATTTTTTTGTAAATTGCTCTGGTTTAAATCCAGATACGTAAAATGTTTCAGTTAGATTACTGATGAACTTCCTTAAGAACAACTTGATAAAAATCCATATTCTCAAAATCTCTCGATTTATCCGTTCCAAAATCTTTCACAATTTTAGGGCCAGAGTCCACAAATATGGCAAACAGTTTTCGAATGATCTCCTCCACAGTTTATTAGAAAAATTTATGTTTTTCTTAAAAATGTATCATTAATAACGAGACACTTTTTGATTGTTATCGGTTATCGGTTTTCAAATGATCTCCACAGTATATTAGAAAAATTTATGTTTTTCCCAAATATGTATCATTAATAATCGATATCGTTTTTGATTATTATAGGTTATCGGTTATCGGTTTTCGAATGATCTCCTCCACAGTATTTTAGAAAAATTTATGTTTTACCCAAATATGTATCATTAATAATTAAGATCGGTTTTTATTGTTATCTGTTATCGGTTTTCGAATCTCCTCCACAGTATATTAGAAAAATTTATGTTTTTCCTAAATATGCATCATTAATAATCGAGACCGTTTTTAAATTTTTATCGGTTATCGGTTTTCGAATGATCTTCACAGAATATTGGGAAAATTGATGTTTTTCCTAAATATGTATCATTAATAATCGATACCGTTTTTGATTGTTATAGATTATCTGTTATCGGTTTTCGAATCTCCTCCACAGTATATTAGAAAATTTATGTTTTTCCTAAATATGTATCATTAATAAGACCATTTCTAATTGTTATTGGTTACATAGAGTCAATAAATTAGTCAGGTGGTTTTTAAATGATCTCTCCCACAACAAATTAGATAAATTGATATTTTTACAAAAATTTGTGTCAATAATAATTGAGATCGTATTCGACTGTTATCTGTTATACAGTCGGTTTCCCACAGCAAATAAGATAAATTTAAATTATAATTGAGATCATTTGCTATTGTTATCGCTTATATATAGTCGGTTATACCCGACTGCCGAACATTCCGACTTGTTTTATCATCATGGTTTTTTGCAATCGACAGAATGGTTACTCAGGCGCCGCTGTCCTGTCGCATCTGTGCGAGCACATCAAGCATCTGGAGGGCGACAAGGCCGCCCAGGAGCTGATCATTGGGCTGGCGAAAAAGGCGGCTGCGCCGTATATGCGAATGCTGCAGCTCTGGATCCAGAAGGGCATCATTGTGGATAGTACGCACGAGTTTCTGGTCGAGGACAATGAGGTCATACACAAGGATGAGCTGCCCGAGCATTATTCCGATGATTATTGGGAGAAGCGGTATACAGTGCGCGCCGAATGTATACCCACATTCCTCGATAAGTATGCGGACAAGATAATGCGCACCGGCAAATATCTGAACGTGATCCGGCAGTGCGGCAAGCGTGTGATGCCCACACAGCAGATGCATTTGGAGTTCGATCCCACCAACGAGCAGCACGTGCATGTGATCAACGATGCCTACTATTTTGCGGCACGCATGCTCCTCGATGTCCTGCTCACCGAGAACGATCTGATGGGCCATCTGATGTCGGTGAAGCGTTATTTGCTGCTCAATCAGGGCGATTTCACCATGCAGTTCATGGACGCTTGCGAGGATGAGCTCTCGAAGAATGTCGATCTAGTGCTGCCGATGACCCTGGAGAATCTGTTGGGCCTGACGCTGCGTCTGTCGTCCGCACGCAGCGATCCGTACAAGGATGATCTGCACTGTGAGCTGCTCACCTATGATCTGGTTACGCAAATGTCCAAGATCATGAACCAGCAAGAAGGTAAGCATCGTCCACAACGTCCGATTCAAATGAGGTAGCTTCACGCCTAGACACGATTTTAGAATACTGGAAGTCCACCGATCGCCTCGATCTAAGCGGCCTCGAATGCTTCGCCTTCACCTACGAGGTTAAGTGGCCCGTTTCCCTGGTCCTCAATCACATTGCCATCACCAAGTATCAGATGCTCTTCCGGCAGCTCTTCTACTGCAAGCACGTCGAGCGTCAGCTGTGCAAGTGAGTGTGATGCAATCTCGGAACTGGTTACACACTGATTACCATTACATTCCTTACAGAATCTGGAAGGAGAACTCGATAGCCAAGAAGTTCTCGCCGCAGGCCGCTGAACTTTATCGTTCGGCGTTTACGCTGCGCCAGCGGATGATGAACGCCGTCCAGAATCTGGAGTATTATATGATGATCGAGATCATTGAGCCCAATTGGCATATATTCATTATGAAAATGAAGAATGTGGAGAATGTGGACATGGTGCTCAGCTTGCATCAGGACTTTCTCGATTTGTGCCTCAAGAATTGCATGCTGACCGAGGCGTCGCATCTGAATCGTGCCATATTTAAGCTATGCAAGATCTGTCTAAAGTTCTGCGAGTTTATACAGGTACGTCCATATAGATATAGCTATAGCTATAGCTATATTTCATGTTTCTAGCATTCATAGATGCGTGTTTGTTTTTAATTGTAAGTGCTTCCAATATTTGTCTTGTATATTGCATACATATGTGTCTTGTATCCTTGTCTCTCTCTCTCCCTCTCTCTCTCTCTCTCTCTTTCTCCCTTATGCCTGCCCAACAAAATTATTCGAAATATTGTAAATGAACTGTAAAAATAAATCGCGTCTTTAGCGCTCGCAACGTTTCTTTCTCGATGCGGAACTTAAGTCAATGGTCTGCGATAGCGGCGATGAGAATACGGATTTGTCCGATACTGAGCCCGATATATCGGATCGGCCACAGGTATACCATATGCGCACATACATGGTTATTATTATTTTTTTTTCATTTAACATTTGCATTTTCATTGTTTTAAATATGATATTTTTTTTAAGCTTATCCTTTGCTTGTTCGCATGCCATTTTTAGTGTCCTTATTGTCCTAATTTATGTAAAAAAAATCCCATTGTTTATTATTGTTATGTTTTACAATACTTCTTTATAAACTATATATTATAATTTTGACACCTATTATTATTTCTATATAGTCTACAAGTTTTTGTTAATTATTTTCATTATCTTCGCCCCAAAAAAATAGTCTGAGTGCAGCCCGGATGAAACGGATACGTTTGGAGAGCGCGTTAAACGCTTCGATTTGGAATTTACGGGCATGCTCATCTCGTTCCTTAAGAAAATCAACGATCTGGCCAAGGATAATACCGCTGATCGCTTCATGAATCTCGTGCATCGAATCAATTTCAATGGTTTCTACTCTGAACAAATGGAAAAGCTGTGCGTTACGAATGCCATGGGCTAGATCTGAGAGATCCGCCTAATATCCAAAACAAACGAAAAAAGACAACCACAAGTCGAGTATTAAATCGTCAAAAAACAAAATGAAAAAAGAATTTAATCTATTCGGTAATAAACCAAATTAGCATGCATTTTATATAAATTAAACACACCACTCATATGAATCCATCGTCATTCCCATCTCGTCATTTTTCACCTGTCGCGAACAAGGCACATGGTAATAACTCTCCATTTAGTTGTAGCATATGCTTATATGTTTATTAATAAAGTGAAATGTTTTCCTTTTTTTTCAAAAAAGTAAAAAAAATATTGTTTAATTAAAACTAAGTTTGTTGAGCTTTGAATCAGGCGAGCTCTACTCAACGGCAATGAAACCGAGACCTGAGTTTTTGTTAGTGCTCGTTCCCAAAACCGTAGAGTACGGCTGTGCCTTTTCCTTCAATTATCGTTTATCGGTTATCGGCTATCGTTTATCGATTGACATTTGACAGTTGCATCTAACAAGGAAACCCAACTCTCACTGCCATAGTTATCGAGCGCATATGACAGAGGAGAATCGAGTTCCAGTTTGGATGCCATACATATGTGGCAAACCCGCATTCCGCATTCCGCATTCGGCATCCGCACCCGAGAACCTAGGTACCATCTGGCTGTAGCTGACGTGCACTCGCTTGTAACAGGCTGTCACTGATGTGCCAAATAAAAATCAACGTACATTTTCTTACGAGCAGTACCCACTATTTGACACTTCAGGAACGGCTAGTTACCAGATGCGCTCTCATCGTTATCGTTATCGTTATCGATTAATCAACTGTTGCCAAAACGTTTGAGCCAAAAGGCCCTTTCAGACTGTTATCTATGACTAGTCCAAAAATGCACATAGCAGTCGAAAAGGGCCTTTCCATTCAAACGCTAATTCAGTGTAAGAAGTTTACTTTGAATCGATTGTTATATATCGATTCAGCCTTCTTGATGGACAAGCACTGTGGACCCTCAGTTGCTAAAGCGCCTTATTTGTGCACCTGACTCTTAAATATAAAATTACATATTGAAAATATCGGCCACATTAGCAACTAAGTGCCCAACAAGTCAAAATCGATGCAAATCTTATATTTCAATTCATTATCATATATAGGGAGTATAGGAAATTTTGTGGATGGATAAACTTAGAGTTTAAAATTTGAAATATTCTATGAGTAAATATAGAAATTTGCTATTTCATGATAAAATGTAAAATTGAGCGTTAATCTTATTTAAACTTAATTTGTATCCTAATTTTTAGTATATTCTCTAATCGGAAGGATTTCATGGTGTTATGAATTTTTAGGGCTTTTGATTATATTTAGACTTACATTTAAGTAATCTTGTACAAGCCCTCAAAATGCTAATGATCATCAATAAATTATCGATCTTTTGTTATTTTGTTATCAAGCAACACTCTTCATCCAAACATTTTCCAACACTAGCGAAAGAAGGCAGCCTAATCGCATGTAAATTCCTCATATTCCGTTCATCAAGTCATTAACCAACACTGAACATTGCGCTAACGGTACCGCGTGCCATCGTTTAGCCTTAATGCAGATCAACCGTCTTATTTACATCGCAACTTTAACTCACAAAAAAAAGCGGGGACAACAACAACAACAGCAACAACAACAACAACGAGAACAACAACAACAACGAGAACAACAACAGCAGCAGCAACCAAAATTGATGGCTTTGTTTCGGGCGCAGTTGTCTGCCCGTTCACCACATTGGCCCCCACCAGGCGGCCCCCTTTCCCCTCTGTCCCTGCACTAGCTGACCGTTTTCTCTGCCCGTTGTGTGTGTGTGTGTGTGTGTGTGTGTGTTGGCTGGTCTCGTGCGAAAATGTGCCAATTTTAATTTGCCATGGATTTTCATCATGTTGCGCAGTTTTTGCACGGCCACTGGCCACAACTGGCCGTTAGGGGGTCCAGACGAAAGGACAACGACCCAAACACACACACACACACACACACACACGCACACAGACACATACACATACGAACACACTCACAAACACCCACAAGAGGCAATTTGCTGTGCATATTCATAAGTATATAAACGCGCGGGTTGGCAGTTCCGTAATCGGCTTAACTGTCACCACTAGCCCTATATACTGATAACTGTTATCGATCACGGCTTCAATTTTGCACTGGCTAAAATGCAAAAATCCATTTACATTTCTATAAAAATAAATAAAAAGTATGTTTTTTATTCAGCTTCGGAAATAAATATTCCAGAATTTTAATTTCAAATGTATTTTTTATGTAAAAATAGTTTTTTCTTTTAAAAGTCATTTGCGCATTGAATAAAAATTTCACATATTGTGTTTTCAGAATTTCATTATTCTTCAGTATTATTGATTTCTAATTTGATTTTTAGCGGAAAATAGAGGAATTGTGTTTTTTTTTGCAAAAAAGAATTCTTTCGAAACGATGCGTGCTTATTTTATTAGTATAAAAGTTCTTTTAAGCTAAAAATAGTATAAGTAAGGTTATGTTGAATGAAGTTTGAGGTTACGTTAGTTTTAATTAGGTCTGGCGTGTTTTGGTTTGGGCTAATAATATGTTAGACGGGCATATGCACTATATATAGGTATATTTTTTGTTAAGATTTGTTTAGGTTAGCTTAAGTAATTTGAGTTTAGGTTAGTTTAGGTAATTTGAGGTTAGGTTTGGTAAATTTCTTTATCAGTTATATATCAGACTAAATAAAATAAATGCAATTCAAGCAATTTATAAGTTGAGTAAAGTACTTGTCAAGGGACCCTCTTGTATAAGTAAGCATGTATGCACATGTATATATCGAATGCTTATATATGTTATATGTTTACCATTAGCCGACGTCGTTGTAGTGCCGTGCCGCCTACTCCGCCTACGCCGCACCCACCCCCCTCCGTCGCACCACATGCAATTGGCAATTTAAGCTCGCATGAATTATCGACAATCAATTATGGTTTCTGGCCGTTCTGGTGTTCGCTTGGACACGGACATGGTCCTGGATGCGGATGCGGCCAGCTTGCATATTCACATGTCTGTCTGCCTGTCTGTCTGTCTCTGTGTTTGTGTGTGTGTGTGTGTGTGTGTGCGTGTATGTTAATTAATCAAAAGCCCATCTATCTATCGATTGGGCATTTACTGACAGACATATGCAAATTAAAAGCATACAAGCAGCTCATTAATGTGCACTTGAAAGGCCCAACAACAATTGCAACAACAACAACAACAACAACAACAACAACAACAACGATGATGATGATGACAACAAATGCCATCAGCTAACAGCAACAGCAACAGCAACAAGCTGAAATATTTTCGATTCTATGATCCTGAACCAATTGTGAACCACTTTTGTTTTGGTTCAGCTAATTTACAGATCAAATTGAAAATTTGGAATAATCACATTCGAAGCCAAATCACATTCCAGCCAAGATACCATAATCTAGCACACAGGTTTATGGCAAAATTTAATTTTGAACCACTTTTGAACCACTCTTATATTTAGGAGACAACATTATATGTATCTGAACTACTCTGAATGCACTTTTGCTGTGGTTCAGAGAATTACTCATTAGTTCATTTAAAAATATAATGAAAAACAAATCTTTTATTACACAAAAACTCAGCAACTTTCATTAAATACATTCAAAAATACGAGGCTAAACCACTTGTGAACCACTCTTGTAAAAAATACTTGCTTACTTTTTTAGAGACAAATTATTTTATTTTATTTTATATTACTTTACAAAGCCTCTTCATAGCAAATTTCAGCTAATTATTTCATATATTTTCAAAGATATGAGCCTGAACCATTTTTTAACCACTTTTATAATATCTTTAAACCACTTTTTCAACGTTGCAATTCGATACTCATGTTTTGAAGTTGGTGCCTTTGTCGCAGTCTCGATAGCGTGAATATCTCATCGGTTATCGAATCGGAACGATGAGATGTCCGCGCAATCGGAACTGGGCTGGGCCACAGTAGACTATCGAGAGTCTTCTTCTTCTTCCTGTTCTTCTTTTTCTTAGTGGTTGTTGCTGCTGGTACAACGCATCGGCATCGATGAGAACTAATCCAATGCACAAAGGCTCATTGGAGGTGCTTTCATCAATCGCGAGGGGCTGCACCCGACGATACCGATAAGGATACCGATAGCGATAACGATAGTACACAGTTTTGGGTAGATTGCGGCTACGTGGTTTGTGATTGCAGATACCCCATACATCTTGTATTCAAAAAGTGGCACACATACTGGATATAGGGAGTATCTAAAATCAAAAACCATACTGTACGTCAAAGATCACACCCCAAATCTGATCCAAAATGGGTGCTTGCGACTTGATGCACTTGACTTGGAACGCGAGACTCACTGTTATTGTCCAGCAACGTATTTTTACATAACAGCTGAGTGTCGTGATTCCAAATCGAAGAACAATCAGAAGTAATTACCTGCCTATCGATCAAGTTGATCGATAAATGTTTAATGGTCGTTGTCAACGGTCGCTTGCAGCAGCAAGTTTCAGAGATTTCGTATTGTGCATATATATTTTATAGAGAATACAGTACGATAACCCGGAAATTTGTCGCGGTAATACCGAGTAAATTCTCCCACACACACACACACACACACACACACAAACATATACACACACCTACACACATGCGCGCAGACAATGAACTGCAAATAATAATAGTAATAGTGGGCGTGCACAGCTAGAGATGCGCAAACATGAATATATTCAATTAGACGCACCATACAAAATTGGCCGCATCCTCCCTCGCCACGCCCCCTTTTCGGTTCACGTGCGCCCTGGACAATAGGCAGGACTCGTGTGTGTGTGTGTGTGTATTTATATATATACAACAAACAATTCATTTAGCTGCCACACGACCCGTTCGGGCGGCTAGAGCAACTGCCACGCCCACTCTGCCGCACTCTGCATGCGTGCAAAAGGTAACACTTAATTGAACAATGAAATATAAAATTGCAATAAATAATAATAAAAATTACAAATAACAATTTAGATGTTGAAACAGACACAAAACAAATAAGAGAACTGCACTCCAAGTTACCCTGTAAAACAAGATATAAGATCTAAAAAGATCTATCAAGAACTTTTTTTTACCAAAAATAGTCAAATAGAAGACTTGAGTTATTTTATTCAAGTAAGTACTTAAAATTTTGCAAAAATAACGTTTAATTTACGAACCAATTTATGAGTATAAATATTAAAACATTGCTCTTCCTTTCAAGCTAGGGAGATTTTTATTTTTACATAAAACTGTACTGCATTAAGAAATTCGTGCGATTTTCGATTTTGATTTTATAAATAAAAGCCAGTTTTTTATTTTGACAGGCAAAATAAGTTCCAGTAAATATAATAAAAAATTTTAAACTATGAATAATTAGAAATGTTTTTTTTTTTTTGTTTTTTGTTTACCTACCAGGATAAACTTATTTCTCTTGAATCTGTTTTTTAAAACCGAGCTTGCCAAATTTCAAATTTAAAACGAACCATAACCAAACAAAAATTGGTTCGAGCCATTAAGCCAACCAAAGGCTCGAACCTCCAACTTTTTTTTTGAATTCGTAGTCAATTTAATATACTATTATATAAACTAGTTTATAAACATCTAAATTTTAAAATTTAAAAAAAAATCTATGGGAAGTCAAAAGAATTATGTGCTGAGAATACCCTATATTTGAGAGGTTCGGCGGTAGTATAAGGTATATGGGCAGGCAACAAATGCAATGATTACATTTAATAAATTTATAGATTGTGTAACCGAAGGCGTGACCCACATACACACACACGCACACACACACACACACACACACACGCCGAACAAACAATCGCAATGAAAATTGGTAAAAGCTTTTTCGGGCTAAGAAGGGGCTGTGCGGGGGGGTGGGGGGAGGGTTGATTGAGGGGCTGTTTGTTATCATGCAGCGTCAAATTAGGCAGCTCCTGCAGCAGGAGGTGACAAAATTAACACACGCACACGCACCGGCACGTGGCCTGGTTTTTGACTTCTTTTGACTCGCTTTAAGTTGTTGTCATTGTTGTTGTTGTTGTTGTTGTTGTTGTTGTTGTGGCCAAGTGCCGGCACGTGTCTCAATCAATTGGCTGACAACGAAAGCGGCCAAAAGGCTGCAGTTTGGCTAAGTGAGCGACTGGGCCGAAGCGGATGCAAATGCGGATGTTGTTGGATGATGCAGCGGATGCGAATATTTATGTTGTGCTCACACCTGCTGCTGCAGCAAACTCGCACACATTCAACAACAAAAGCAGTCCCTCTCTCTCTCTCTCCTCTATCTCTATCTCTTTCGATTTATGTCTTGTGACTGTGTGACCCGCTTGTTCCCGGAAGTTTCCATGTGTCAAAACTGCGAAAAACTCTTAAACTCAGCTCTGAGAACCAACGAATTTGCTGCTTAGTATTTGTACTCTGTGCACCAAGTGAAAATGAGTATATGGGTTTCATTCTTAACTGAAGATGCAAATTCAAACGACAAACTGTCATAACTTTGTCAAACCAAGCAGATTTTTGTGCATGTTTTTGAATCTATTTAAACTCCATATTAAAATCTGGCAAAATAATTTGTCTTTAAAACTATTTTTATAATTGCATCAAAATTTTATCCTAAGTAAACATTTTTATGTTCGCCCATAAAATTACTATTTGGCAATTCTTTAGCCATTAGAATAATTTTACATTAAGATCCAAAAAACAAATTTTTTGTTGTCAAAATTACTGTAACAATTTTATCAAAAAAAAAAAAAAAAAAATGGTTTAAACTTTAACTAAACCCAATTTTAAAAGCAATGTTTTCATTTTATTTTTTGTTGTAATTTTAACTGAATCAATGCCGTAAATCGGTTAAGCAACGAGTTTTCAGATGAATTCTGCATTTAAATCTGTGCTTAGCTTTTTGTTTTTTGTTGTGCTAGAATTTTTCTAACTCGATTTGTTCGGGTCCTTCGTGTCCCTGTTTAACAGCAACTAATCGAAAGTGAATTAAGTTATTTCCTTATAATAATATGCCTGCGTAAAGAGCGCTCTAACCAATGCAGGCCCCCCCCCCCGCATTTCCCTTTCCTCCAAGCAACAGCCCTCGTGGATGTCAGGAAATAAGGAGCCCTGAGCCAGGATCGCGGAGTCACAGGGGTAAAACAGATGAAACCGATGAACATGCGGCAAATTGATTTCAAAATTCTGTGGCATATAATTCAGCAATTCATTTGATCCTCGTTTTGTTTTTGTGTTGCTGTTACAATTTTTGCTGCATTTTGTTTCTCTCTCAATTTTCCTTTCTTTCTTTTTTTTTTCAATTTTCATATTGTGCGGACCTTGGAACTTCAGGGCCCAGACCCCAGGGCCCTAAAGCCCGAGCCCAGTTCGCTGCCTGCTCGAATTACAAAACCCATCGACACATTTGGGAATGTGCCACGGGCAGGGGCAGGGGACAGGGGCAGGGGCAGAAGGCAAGTGCCAAGGGGTGGGAGTCACCCCCCGTTAGGAAAGCATTTGAAATTTCAGTTCGTTGTTTTCGGGTACTCTGGTTTACACAGTTGTCCATCAGCTTCATGACGCCCCCTCTCGACAGCTTGTCCTCTCTCTCTCTCTCTCACTCTCCCTCCCTCTCTCTATCTCTCGCTCTGTGTGTGCAACAACTGTGCGCTTTAGTGCGACACCCCGAGGTGTTGACAGTCACTCGGAATGACGAACTGCGTCTTTGTCAGTCCCACCAAATTGTCCCGAATTGAGCATATGCGCATTTGGATTAGTTCTGAATACGTGTTTTTCTTTTTCTCTTCTTTCCTTCTTTTTGTGTTTAATTTTTGGCACTCAAATTACACAAATTAAGTTGCGATTTTCTATAAGTTCGAACATTCATTTAATTTTTCTTTAATAAATTTAAGTCAGAATTTAATATATAATTTTTACACAAATTATTATTTTTTTTTTAATTTTTGTTTGTGCGTCACATTATTTTGTACAAAGACGGTTGCTATGATTATCAAATGCATCCGATAGCTACCGTTCAATGTACAAAAAAATATTGGCGCCTCTCTTTGCGCTTCTCATAAGCACAACTTCTTTAAGTGTGTAGCAAATGAGCTTGTAAATAACAATTTTAATATTTAGCTTTTTAGAATGGTTTTTAAATATCAAAATATTCATTATTATTCATATTAAATATTACAGTTCATTATTTAATATAAATAATGAACAAACTCTAATCAAAACAATGTGAAACATTTATTAATATTAATTATATTAAATATCAAAATACTCATTACAATTTATATTAAATATTACAGCTCAATGTTTAATATAAATGATATTAAAAAAGTTATTTTTTACTGTCATTGTTGTATATTCTCTATGGGTAGAGCACACAAGTCGCCTATGGCCGATTTATCAGAGAAGCAACTTGAAAACCTGCTGAAACATTTCTCAATTGTAGTGCACTTGTGTTTAGCGCCGCTGGACAAATGATGACAGGCAGCAACAGCAAATGGACCACCATGTGTGCCACCACCAGCCGCATCAGCATCAGCAGCAGCAGCAGCAGCAGCAGCAACAGTCGTCGCAGCAACCAGAGAGCTGCTTCATTTGCAATTATTTAGGCAATAATTACTATTGTGTCTTATGCTTACATTTTGTGCGAGCAGAGAGGGTGGGTGGCTTTTGGGTTTGGGTTTGGGTTGGGTTCTTGTTCTGGTTTGGTGGCACATACGGCGTGCAACACGCCCCGCAACCGCCCAGCCCATTTGCGTTGTCACCCTCTTGACTTAATGAGGCCTTTTTGTGCTCTTGATGGATTTTAAATTGTTGTATTATTGTCGCTATTTGTTGTTGCTGCTGCTGCTTTCGCCACCAGCGCTTGGCCAAAGCTGAACAACGGAGCTGGGGACGTCGGCTAATCCGTAAGACTGCATTTTGCGGCAGACTTTTGACGCTCAAAGCGCATTTCGTGCAAATTAACTGATTAGCTGAGAGCTTAGCGTAATTCTCTTCTCTGCGCGCATGCATGAAAGAATGCGTGACAAATTCAGATTTTCTCACGTGTAAATACCCAAGTGTCAGCTTTTCAGCTGATAATTGACAAAAAACTTGCATAAACGGAACGCTTTGGCATTGTAAAAACTCGTTGAAGGATTATTAGATTATTTATATAAATCTAGTTTTGAAAGTGCAGCAAATATTTTGGGAAATTTTCCTAGGAAACAATACAAATAAAGTTCTGTGTTAATCTAGTTTATAAAAAATCGGAGATGGGTTAATTAAGAAAGTTGTTTCTAACAAAATGAAAGGGTTTGTTTTTAAAAAATGTTCTCATATTAATGAAAACATAATTTATTATATTGAGTTCATATAATTTTAATTTACAAAATTAAGAATTATTAAGGAATAGTTTTAGAATAGGAATAGAATAGTTAAGAGTAGTTAAATAAAATTAATGAAGTAACTTCAGGTAAATCAGGCTCTTCATTAAAATATCATTTGAATTTTTTGGTGTGCAGAGAAAAACCTTTGATAAATTATTCAGTACGAACATGGGAATGAAAATGTTAAGCATTTTAATTGTCAACAAAAAAAAAAAAGAAATAAAAGAAAATACACAGCATATTTAGGAGTTTTAGCATCTACGCCGCAGCTCATTATCATATGTTATGTCTTGGAAACATCGAAGAATTTCAATTAAATTTGGGCGCCACCGACATTTCTGTTTACTTTTGTTAATTTCATTATAAAGCTCCACACATTAAGAGGGGGATCCTTATTAGCATTAGCATACGCTTAAAAGTCCTTTGTCTTTCTGTAGCGCATTAAACATTTAACAACCTGTCGTCGTCTCATTGACTTTACCGCATTGCTGCAAACACCCCGCACCAGTTTACACCCCCTCCCTTCATGCCATGTCGTGTTGGGCTGCCAACCCTTGGCTTTGGCATTGAGCTTGCGATTGGTCTGAGTTTCGTATATTTTTTTTCGACTTTTTTTTTGTTTTGTTTTGGGTTTGGGGCGCGTCTTTTGCCTATGCCTGCTGTCGCCCTTTTTGCAGTTGCAAATTACATTCAAATTATACGATTTTGATAAGAGGGACATTCAAAAGTTTCCAATTTCAAGTTGTGCCGCTCTTCAAGCGCTTCGCTCCGCCCCCCCGCGACCCGCCCCGCCCTGCACCGCTTCGCTCTGTTGCTGCTCGATGCCTGCTGTCAAAACTTCTTGGCTAAAGTTGTCGCACACTCACACACACACACACACACACACACACACGCACGCAACAACAACAACGAGTGCTCTAGTCGACTAGGAGATGCCCTGTACTTAAAAATATTATTTGATAAAGTTAAGACATCAAGTCATAAATCAAGTTATGAAATTTTTAATCTCTTCGACAAAGTTTTTATCAAATGTAAATACAATATAATTGGTTTTTCTCTAAGTGTACTGCTATACACCCAAGGAACAAAAATGAGCCTTGATCAAATGTTCAGTGTTGCAAGATGTCCATTAAACGTGTGCATTTATTAAATATTGAAGTTATCGATAATTGTTATCGATCAATTTTATCGATTATTATAGATTATTGTTATCGATTATTATAGATTATTACTGATTATTATTATTATCCACTCAGTGTTCAAAACCCGCAAGATACACTTAAAAACCCATGCTAAACGATTATTATCGATTTTAGCAAAAATTCGAAGCAATATAGTAATACTATATACGTATGCAAAAAGCTACAAGCTGATTTATTTTGGGCATTACACCCTTGTCACCCCATACAGGGTATAGCGTTTGGACGGACGGCCGTTTGGTCGGGCAACAGTCAGTGCAAAAAGTTGACATATGTGCGCCCCGAGCACTTTTCCGGAAACAGCAGGGCGACATTTTTTCCCATTTTATTTTTTGCTTTCTCTTCTTGTATTTTGTATTTTGTATTCTCTGTTGTTGTTGCTGTCGCTGAGTTTTGAGTGTATCTTCAGCATCAAGGGACATGCACTTGATTTTAGTTGAGCGTCCAGGATGAAACGTCGCGGCGTTTTAGTTGTTGTTGTTGTTGCTGGTGTTGTTCTTGCTGCTGGCGGCATATCTGCTGTCCGTCCGAGCTGGTCCTCAGTTGGCGCTCAGTTGAGCTTCGGCTTCGCTCCGCTCGCTCAAATTGTATGATTGAAAAATTAATGGGCATGACCGGCGCACGGGTCGCAATGGCAACAGCTTGCGGGAACCGGGGCGGGCGGGGGGCGTTTTGGGGTCTGGCCTCAACTATTCGACTGTGGTTCACAGGTAAAGTTAGCAGCCAAATAATACACAGGCGAACCCCGCCCACAACAACCTCCCTGGCAATTTGTTGCCCGCAGTCAGAAAAGCGGGCGAAACGCCTTTTTACGCACAAACCGTCTCTACCTTTGACACGCTCCCCCTCTCTTTCTCACACACTCTCGCCCTCTCTCTCTCTCGCTGTGTGTGTTGTAATAATCTAGCAAAATGCAAAACGAAATTGAATTTTTTAAAATGATGCTAATTAAATCGAAAAATGTAAATCATTTAAACGTCGCATCACAATTTATTTTTTTGTTTTTTTTTTTTTGATGGGTTCGAATTTGAAGGTAGTTTATTATAGGTACAATACCTCTTAGTGAACTAAAAAAGTCTTATTTGATATCAGATTCACGCAAATAATACTTCTCTGCTCGCTCAAAGGGAATGCCCAGCTAAAGATCAAAATCCGTTTTACAATCCATTTTCCGATATATTTGTTTTCTTTTATTTATCTTACTAAAAACAAAATTGCACAATTACTTGAAACTAAGGACAATTCTTTCCAACGACCAAAAAAGTCTTAATTGACATATCGGAGCCAAGAAATATTACTTCATTGCTTAACTTTTCTTAAAATCACTTTTTTGTTTTCAAGATATTCGAGTTTTGTAGTTACCGCTTCTGTAAATTGGCCAGATCTCGAATGAATACATTTTAACTGAATGCGAAATTGAATTCAAACGAAATCTCGCCTATTGGGAGTCAACTAAATTATCGGAAAATTTGAACAGTTATTTTTTTAGATATACTATTTCAGTAGCACTTGATATATATAAATTTTTATTAAAACTTTTAGATTTTATTTTTTATCTTTTACGATCTTATATTTATATATGTATTAGGAATACATATATATACATATATTATGGCAGTTAATGGACGTAAACTTCTAGTGTCGAGGAATGAACAGATTTGTGTTTATAAAAAAAATCCAAGTTCAAACATCGAACACGAAAAGTAAACGCCCCGACGGAACTTTCCAGGAATATCCGGTTTATTTGGTTAGTTAGTTATTAAAGCAAAAAATTATGAATTATGAATACAATTCTTTTGATAATAAACCCGTTTACTAATTTGATTTAGTTAAAAAAAAGAGATTTTTACTAACTATAAAAATAACTGTAAATTGAAAAATTTTAAAAAGTCACATTTTAATTTGAATTTTAATTAAAGCATTTAAGAAGACATTTGTGATCTTCTAAGTATTCTTGATCTTGATCAGTCTATAAAGCTTTGTCAGTCTGTCTATCTGTCTATTTCAATCTCTGAATTTTATTAAACTTTGTTCGGGATCTGACCATTATTCATAGGAACTATCGGTCGTAAACGTTCTTGTATACAAAACATTACTATATTATATAGCTTTAATAGAATTTGTTTAAAATTGAGTTTTATTTAATTTTATATAGAAATAAATCACATTTCTGATATTAATATATTATTTCTATATATTTTTAAAATATTTATTTGAATTGTGTTTAAAGTAGATTTAAAAACAAGTTAAGTTCTTTGTCACGTTTTTTATAAATACAAATTTTTGGGGTTATTGAAATTTCAATTTAAAAAAAAGAAAACTTTACTAGAAACATCAGAAACATTTGGAACATATTATACGGTTTTTTATTTACAAAGCAGTTATTCAATTATTTTTCATTTTCAAGGACTACAGAAATTCAAAGCTCTTAGGAAATTTCGTTTTAAGCTTATTTACTTGGCTTTTTGTTCGCTTTATTTTTGGCCATATTTAATGGAGATTCCTTTTAAAGGTTCTTGAGCAGCGGGCGCTTAAGTTTCCCAAGGTTTCTACATAATATAGGCTTGTGTGTGTGTGTGTGTGTGTGTGTGTATGTGTGTGTGTGTGTGTGTGTGTGTGTGTGTGTGTGTGTGTGTGTGTGTGTAAAAGCATCTACTAACTAATAGGCTAAATTAGACGACGACAGGCTGGCAGGCAGGATAGAAATGAAGGAATAGGGCAGAAAAGGAAGCGCAAGGCAAAGTAACTGAGAAAGAGAGAGCGAGAGGGAGGCAGAGAAAGAGAAAGATAGATAGAGAGAGAGAGAGAGAGAGTGTAGAAAGAGGCAGAAAAAGCCTTTAAAAGCGTTTAAGCGCAACATGGAGAATAAAAGTGCGTTTTGCAATCAAAGTAAAAATGCGAAAGCGCTGAAAAAAAAGGAAAAACGAAACGAAAGGAAGCAGAAATGAGCAGAAAGGGAGGGAAACAGGCAAAATGAAGAAGAGCAAAGCAGAAAAAATAAAATAAAATAAAAATAAAAAAAAAACATAAAAATAAAACTGAGAGCAGCATCAGCTAAATGAGTTGAAGGACGACAAGGCGGGTAAGGCTCAGAGCCTGCCAGCAAAAGCAGAGGGGGAGGGAGGGTTGGGG
>SCDY01001674.1:0-33364 GCA_004143825.1 Drosophila micromelanica
TTCATAAGGGTGGTCTTTTTGTTCATGGTTCGGTGTCTAGATTAATTCTACATTTCAGTTTAAAAATAAAATTTTTGGTCCAAATTCATGTAAAAATTTTCGAATATATACCATAGGGCCAAGACTCAACCGATTTTCTTAAGTATGGTCTTTTTGTTCATCGTTGGGTGTCTAGATTAATTCTACATTTCAGTTTAAAAATAAAATTTTGTAGCTCTAAGAAACAATACATTTTTAGCACAATTTTATAAAATTTCCATTAACTTAGACTGATAAAGTTAGCAAGCCATTCTTCCCAATTTTCATGCCACTGGGACAGAGCCTTAGATTTCTCCGAGCTGGTTAGGGAGCTATACAAAAAGGAATTCTTTGCCAGCTGCTTGAGCAGTCGCAGATTTGCGTGTCCATTTGCAATGCCCACAAAGGCCACATAGAAATCATCGGTGAGCGGTGCTGCATTCCAGAAATATGGATAATCGGAGCCAATAACCATTGGGAAACCGGCAGCAATTAGATACGCCGCCGGATGCTGACTGAAATCGTTCACATACTGCATATAATGATTCGACAATGGACACATCTCGGCGGCCATCTTCAGCACCTTCATGGCCCTTAACATCTCCGGATGCAGCGGCAAATTGAGCGGATTTCCCAGCCGCTTGCTGCCCAAAAGCAAGGCATCAATTAAATTTGTATCTGGCTTGGTCGTCGCGTTCACACAGCGCGATTCTCCCGCATGGAAATAAAAGTCGATTTCCTTACTA
This sequence comes from Drosophila micromelanica, assembly GCA_004143825.1. Taxonomy (NCBI): domain Eukaryota; kingdom Metazoa; phylum Arthropoda; class Insecta; order Diptera; family Drosophilidae; genus Drosophila; species Drosophila micromelanica. The sequence continues at coordinate 765 of SCDY01001674.1, forward strand.
ATGTGCAGCAGTTGGACTGCATCACCGAGCGTCGGCAGATTGCACTCATCTCCAAGATTGATCACATCAAAGCCAATGAAAAAGCTGGGATACTTTGCCTAAGGTCAAATGTGTAATGGAATAGTTGTTGAAACGAGAGTTCGGTGCGCCGAAGATTCAATACCCTTGCTGACAATTTGCAATAAAAATAATTTCAAATTATTTTAAAATTATATCCGATATGAATAAGACAATTTGCTAAATTAATTTCACATTAATTTAAAATAATCTCCATATCAAGACTTTGCTCTCATATGAACAACATAAGTCTTATCAATAATGTTTCAGTTGGCTTGCATCGAAACAGACATTCGGACAGACACACAGCGGAACAAGCGGAAATTGCCATATCAAAGCGGCTCTTAATACTTATCAAAACAAGAACGTTGCAGTCGGGTGTAACCAGTTAACAGTTAACAAAAAATATTGCCGCTTTGGAAAAATATAGATCTTTAGAAGAGGTTATCGAAAAACTGTCTGTCAGTTTGTGAACGAGTATAAAAATACTTAATCAATGACCGAGAACAGACAAGGACACGCTACCTTTAGAAGACGGGCAGTGGCTATGTAGCTATCCATGCTGCTGTCATTATAATCGCGCAGAGGTGCGTAGATCAATTTGATGCCAAAGAAATCACCGTGGGACAAACGGAACATATTTGTGGTGCTTATTAGCGAATCGACCGTATCCCAAATCGTAAAGTTTGTTCCAATCAGATCATACATCTGGGGGGAGCAGAGGGCAGTATTAGCACTAGAATGTAGAATACCGCTGCCTACTCACAATGGGCAGCGAGGAGCGTAGCTCCACATAACTAACGCCGTCGGCATAGAAATCCTCGAGCATTCCCATTAAAAAGGTGGGCCAAATTGGCCGATAGGTGATCAAACCGTGGATGAGACGATGCGCCCGTTTCATGTGCTTGGCCAAGTGGCTGGAGTTCATGAAGCTTTGAGAATCGATGGAGAGCGCCTTGCGTAGCGTATCCTTGTACGACAGGTCATCCTGCATTCTAAAGTTGCTCATTAGCATCCAGTTGCATTTGTAATCGTCGTGCGGCTTAATGCGCGGAAAATTCATCGAGAAGCGAAAGTCCTCGAAGACATTATCGTCGCCCACACATGCCCACAAATTCGTGTAGGTGGTCAGCTCGATGAGCAGCTCCGTCTTGAACATGCCCGCATCGTGGATATGCAGCAGTCCGCCCTTGGGCATGCTGCGCAGCACACCGTACAGATCCGTCTCGTTGAGCTTGTATTTGGCCAGAAAGTGTGGACGGGGCTGGTAATGGCCCCATATGTTTTTGACGTCTTCGTCGAGCTTCTTAATAGCCATCAGACGCTCGTTGGCAAACTTCTCGAGACGCGTCAGCTTAATTTTTCCGCCGAGGCGCATTCGTTGCTCGCGTCTGTTGAAGTCGATGCGCAACTTGGCAAAGTATTGTTCGTCCTGGCATGAGTAGTATTCAAGGGTCATATATAGTGTCCACAACATCGTCAGGGCCATTGTGCAGATCAGCATGCCCAACCCGAGATGCCAGCAGACCATGCCAAATTTGGCAAACAGATACCGATCCCGTCTCTCATCCTCTGTGTGTGCGGTCCGTGCGGGCGCATTGTTCCCCGACTGTTCCGGATTGGGTGCTGAGTATTTGGGAAGGGTGATTTTCCACACATAGCCCCTGGCTGCCATTACCTTAATTTTGAAGTATCAATTTTATACGAAAAAAAATTTCCTAAAACTTTCCTAATATCTGGTTCGCTAACTACAAGTCATGACTGGCGCAGATATTTTCAAATTTCTTGATTTATGTTTTTTTTTTAAATGACACATTTATCTCGGCTATTATTTATATTTTTTAACGCACTTGAAACTGCATCTTTTACTCCTTCGACTTGGCTTCATTGTCATGGCTGACATATGTATGTATATACATATATCTATATATTTATCATGCGGCAACTTCAGGCGTTGCTGCCGTTTTTTAAAAATAGCCCAATACTCGGCGATAAAGAGAAGCATAAAGTACAAGTACAAAAAAACAAAACAAAAACTGAAAGATACGCAATGACGAACTCGGCGCTCAGCGAGCGGACTTTGGGCGGGCGTGTGCCTGCCAGGGGTTGCATTTATTTTCGTCACCACTGTGCCGAACACCACCACCACCAACAGCGACACAGTGGTGTGTGAGCGTTGAAAATAGAGTCATATATATATATACTAATTTATTATATACTCTACAATGATTAATAATAAAAGGTACAAATTATTTAATTGTTGTAGAATTATTTTCATGTTTTAAACAGAATTTATTCAAATAAAACCCAGCACACTGTGCACACTGCTTGTTGTTGTTGTTGGTGGTGGCATTCATCGCATGCCACACAGCTGGAGCCAGCAGCTGATTCCACTGTGATTCCAAACGGGGGTGCGCCATGCGCCCGTCACGAGTTGCATGCACCGCAGACGGCAGCGACCCCTCTCAGTTGAGAGTGCGTACTTAGCGAGGCAACACCGAAATGCATTTAAGACGGAACGGTAACCAACACTCTAGCAGACAACCCGTCAGGCATACAGCCCAGCAATTACACTTTCAACTCTCGCCCCCCTTCCACAGCTCCCCCTCTCTCGCTGACAACGCTGAACGATGATTGCCTGCTGCTGATCTGTGCCCAGCTCGCAATTAGGGACCAATTCGCGCTGCTGCAGTTGGGCGGCAGGCTGCAGCAGCTGGTGCTGCGGATTTGGCAGCGCGAATACGCCAGCGAATTCGATTGCCACCAGGAGCCGCAATTGAGCGGGTTGAGCGCCAGCGAGCAGAGCCGCCTGCTTGGCCACATTGGTGGGCTGACGCGGGCGCTGCTTAACCTGGGAGCTGTTGCCAGCTCCAGTCTTCTGTCGAAACGGAAACTGAAACGCATGCCCAACCTTCAAAGGATTAGCTTCGGGGGGTGCAACGCGGCGCTGCTGTGGCAACTACCTCAACTTTGCAGCAACCTGACCCAGCTGCAGCTGGGCAACTGTGCGGGTGTTGGGCCCGCGGACATATCCGTGCTCTTATCCCGGCTGCCGCATTTGAGACTGTTTCAGCTGCTGCCGGGCCACATTTGTGGCGCTCGGGCTGCAGCCTTGGCCCACATCGAATATTGCCAAACATTGCAAACGCTGAAATTGCCGGCGTGCGCTGTGCGTGCGGCGAGCGCGGAAATTGCTCGGCTGCCGCAGCTGAGCCAATTGACAGGCTTCCTCTGCTGCAGCGGCGACATTGACGATGACAAAGAGAAAGCAAATGCCGGCGCGGTAACCACAGCGACCATATCCGCCTGCCTTGCGGCGCTGAGCGCTCGCAACGGTGGCAACAGTGGCAATGGTGGTGGCGGCTGTCACATTGTGGCACTGCATTTGCAATGTCAACTCGATGCCAGCCTGCCGCGTCTCCTGGAAGGCCACTTGGGTGCGATGCGGCTGGAACGCTTCGCATGGCACTCGCAGCTGATGGTGCACTATGATGCCACGGATGGCAGCATCAAGTGGGTGCCGCAGGCGCCGCAAGTGGCGCGCGCTGTTCTCCGCTTTATTGTCAGCCAGGCGGCGAGTTTGCGTGAATTGGATTTCACGCGTAATGTGCATGCCACGCCCACATTCCTGACACAACTCACCGAGCAGTTGGAGCCGTCTTGCCAGCTGTTGGCCGTGTGGCACGACGGCTGCCCCAGGATCAGGATGCCAAAGGGGAAACGGATACGGAGAGCAACAAAAACGATTTGGCCTTTGTGGAGTTTGAATTGAAACAGTTGGCTAATGAAAATACGAACTGTTGAATTCCAAGAAACAACAAAATCTAGGGTATTCATAGAGATAAGCGTATACTGTACATTTTTTAAAAATAAATATAGATCTCAGCAATCATAATAATAAATATTTGTAATACCTTCGTTTATAATAAGAAAAATGAAATAAAATATAACTTTGTATTAAATTTATTAATTGTTATAATAAAAAATTCCAGGGTATATAGGGTATATATGTGGTGCGATGTGAATACCCTATGATCAATTAGAACGCAAGTAAAATTAACCTATTTAAAATTAGTATAAAGTAAAACTTTATTCTATGAGCAACCTTTATTTAAATTATATTGTTTACTGTTATAGTTAGCTGTGTGTTTTCTGATTGATATATTTTTTTAGATCGTTCATAAAATCTAAATCTTAAAATTGTTTTATGTTTTAAAAAAAAATGATTTTTCGCTTTTACAAAAGTTAGGCAAACAAAATTTGGTGCTTAAAGTTTGCAGTCAGAAGTCGCTGCAGACCATTTGAAACCAGCTTTACGTGAAATCGTTTGCAAGTAAGTACTCAGATTGGATGCATCTGGAACTGAAATCACAAATGTGTAAGATACGTCAATACGTCTCTTAATGGACACTGTTAGAAACTCAGTGCTGCTGACCGATGATCTGTACGCTGCTGTGAATCGTTACCTCAGCTACCAACAGGAACTGCGCGCTTCTGCCTTGCGGAGAGGCTGTCCCGAAAGTGACTCCGAGGAGAGGATCGCCGAACCAATCAAAGTTTTTAAAAACTATTATCGGAGAATGCTTCCAAACTCCAATAAATCAGAGCCTGAACCACAGAAAAATGAGACGCCGAGCAGCGAACAAAGTGGGCCAGCACCACCGCACCAATTGGTTGGTTTTTAGGGATCATCTCTTGCTCTGCCTCTCTCATTGGTCTCTTGTAGTTGTTTCCAGTGAACACGCCGGAATACTGGAATCCGTTAGAGCCCCAAAATGCCATCGTTCGCCAAAGTCAGCAAACACAACGTTCCAAAAGCGCTCCGGCTCCGAACACGGAAGCTTCACGTCCTTGCATAAGGGGAGTTGACGAGTTTGTGAGCATCGAAAAAAAATGAGTATCATTTAAAAAACGTAACTAATCTAAATTTCTTTGGCTTTAGTGCGACACGCCATCCAGTCATCCACATAATTTCATGGGTTTACAGCCCGCAGAACATTACGTAAGTGACTGATCGTCTCTGGATCTTAATATGATACATAAAAAAATAAATCCTTTACAGAAACATCGAACAGACCAGCAATCACAAAGCAAGGATTGTTCAGCTGTAAGTCCTCAACATAGATTCCATCTCAATTGAAATTGTTCAATATTAGTGATTTACCTGATCGTATATATTTTAATTTTTTAATTTTTATTTAACCAGTGCCCCAATAAACCTCCTCCCATGTCCTACAACATGCCCGGCAATACGACTACTTCCTATGATCCTTTGCGACAGCAACCCAACCCCAATCAAACGGATGAGAAGGCCGGCAACGTAACCTATGCCAATTGGATGCAGATGCAAAAGCAGCAGCAGCAACAACAACAGCAGCAGAAGCAGCAGTCGGAACGCTACAATACTTGGCAACGGGACGACGAGTCCTTCAATGATTTTGTGAGTAGCTATGCAAAATATGTCCGAGAAAAACGAAAAGCCCTCATGTGTTGGGTGCATCTTTCGATTAGGAACCTGGCCTCAATAGCACTATGATTGCTGCGCCCCAGCCACGGCAACAACAGCAGCAGCAGCAGCCCTATGGACAGCAGCAACAGCCCTTTGGACAGCCACGGCAACAGCAGCAGCAGCCAATGCAGCAGCAGCCACGACAACAGAAAATGCAGCAGCCGCCTTGTGGACTGCCGCGGCAACAGCAGCAACAACAGGTCTGTGGACTGCCGCGGCAACAACAACAACAACAGCAACTGCAACAGGCGCAGCAACAGCAACAGCAGCCGCCGCTGACATTCACATCTTATGATCAGAAAAAAAGTCAATGTCAACGTTGCGTGCAACAAAGGGTAAGACATGCCGACATTTGCTTCGATAGCAGCACAAAATTCATTTCGCTTCGCCTTTTTAACAACAGCCAATGCCGGCCCAACCAACAACCAGCCAAGTACAATACCCGTGCCAGCAAAGGGCTCAAAAATCTGTGGAGACCCAATGCTCAGAACAGGTAACCGTGCAGCAAAGCCATTTGTTGTTGTTGTTGAGCCCTACTTAATTTCATCTTTCAATCAATGCAGCTTGATGTGTTCAATTCGTACAATGATACCACCTACATGCAACTGCCCTCGGCACAGACGCAGCGACAGACTTGCCAGAGACAAGCTCCTCAGCAGCAGACCAATGTGAGTAAAAATAAAACGAGAGTAAATATCTTCGAAGTTTGAATATCCGAGAGTATATTTGATTATCGAAATATGATTATTTCATGTCCCTTAGGTTACGTTTAGCGATCAGTTAATGGCACCCACGTGCACTAATAGGCCACAACCGACAGCCAACATGCCCACTGATAACTGGCCAAGTACGAGTCAAAATGCAGGTTATCAGACGAATATGTCCTTGGGTGGAGCACCTTCCTGTTGCAGCCGTTCAGCTAACCAGGATCCGAGTTGCGTACCGGTGACCATAAATCTGCCTAGCCCAAGCACCTATACGACACCCCTAAATCAACATTTGTATGTCGATGAGTCGACGCGTAAGTGTGGAATATTTTAAATATTATTCTACATAATTAAATCCGTTCTGTACAACAATAACACCCAATCAATATCCAGCTGAGGAACGATATGTACAACGCACCAATACACTATTCTTCTACGCTTTGGTTCTGGATCAAAGATGCCCGGGTGTTATACAGAATAGCCTCAGTGGTCGGGAGAACTTTAACGATTACGCCTTTGATATAGCATTTGCGGGCAATATACCAGAAAAGCCGCATCCGATCGATCCCATCAGCATGATCGAGGCTATAAAATTACGTATCGATTACGAACGCGAAGAAATTCTGAACAAATGTCCTGTAGATCAATATCATCATGATGAAGATGGCAAGAAAGAGTCAAGAAATTCGAAGGAAAAGGGAAAATATTACACTGGCAACGATACGAAAAAGAAAGAGAAACAAACGAAATGGCATAGCAAAAGGGGATCCGTATCCCAGGACATAGACGATATCGATCGACATTTCAATTCCAAGAATAGGACTGAGGTAAACGACGGTGTAATGGCATATCTAAAAGCTGAGAATTATTTCAAACAAGGACCAGAACTAATAGTTAGTTTCGATAGTATCAAACAAAATATAGAGCTGCATTTATACATATATATATATTTGTTTACTTAACAGTACAAGAACTTTTCGGTAGATATCCATTCACACGATTCCAACTTTTTTGGCTTGCCGATCCAAATGAAGGTCTACAATGCAACAACATGGCCCTCTGAATAATTTAACTGATGTTCTTATAAATATACGATTACAAAAACCTTTCTGCCTATTGAAAATTGGTAGAAATTGGAAAACTTTAAATATATGTGGTATTAATTATTATTATTATAGAGAAACTCAATCTTCTGAAACAATTAAATCGCATAAGTAGTATCGCATTTATAAAAAGAACTTGTATTATACATTACGCTTCTTATGAATGCACTTACTTATAATACAATTTCTCTGTTCCGTAATAATTATTTTCTTTACATACATAGCAGTGAATCATTGAGATCAAAGTTTTTTTTAAGTGATTGAAACTGTGACTTGATAAGCTAATCAAATAATTTGAAAGCAAATTTGTAAATACCCTGTACACCAAAGAAAGAGAAAACAACAAAAACAATAAAAAAAAATATTTTTTTCAGTACAATTTTATATATTGTATACATTTTACTTTCCTACAGCAATTAATGTTATGACTATTAAAATTCAGCACATGCCTCAACCATTAAAAAGTCAATGTTTATGGAACTTAAACCACTTAGTTTTTTTTCTTTTTTTTTTCAATAAACAATTTTTACACATGGAAATTCGATTTTTAATCAAATGCAACCACTGCATGCCCGTTTAATCAATCCTATTTCAGTATTATTATTTATTATTATTTTTTACCACTTTCATAGGTCCACAAACAAAACAAATAAACAATAGAAACTAATATCGACTGCAATTGAGCAACAACAATAATTATTTTATTTTTTTTTTTATATATGTGCATGAATGTGTTTGTATGATATAGCAAAAATGAACTGGGAAAAAATTAGGTACTCAATTATTTATGATATATATAAATATTTAATTATATGTCAAACACTTTTTATTCGCTTTGTAATGCAACAAAATTATCAAATACAATTTTAGTAAGTGCGCAATAATTTTAATTGCTTTTATCGGCTCCTGCTGATTATTCTCAATGAATATCAAAAGCGCCTTGAAACTTAAATGGAAAAAATGGCATTTCTATTAAATTTGATAAAGCATTCTTTAAGCTGTGATTCATTTGTGTACATGCTAATAAATATATAAATGTCAGATAAGAATAAATGTTTATTACACCCTTTGCTAACCGCTTTATGAGTACAGGGTATATGTATAGGATTTGTTTGATAAGCAAAAAGATGATAGAGCAAAGCGTGAAACGAAAGCCAAAAGAAAAAGACACGAAAAAAAAAACCAACTACAAGGCCAGCTGCAACGGCGAAGAGAGCGATAAATTGAAATAAAATAAATCCCAACTCATACTGAAATGTATGCATATATATATGCGTGACATGTATAAGTCTGTATTTTATGCTGGAGTATAAGAGCACAAAGCATTGAGCATCGGGCTGATGTCGCATACATATCCCATCTGTTTGGGCTAATGAACTCTGCAGAGCGTGTCGAGTGGTCGACAACTCAACTAATCAAATTGAAAGCAAAGCCGAAAACAAATATAAATATAAATACAAATCAGCTGGCCGGACTGGGCCACTCTCAACTGTGCAAATACGCGGCACCCAGGGCAGAGTCTGGCGGGGGTGCGAAATTAAAACCTTTTTGTACCAATTTGCACCACAACGCACCGCACACAAATGTATAAAAACTACCAAACTAACTGGCAAATTGGCTTTTAATTTGGCGGCACAGTTCCTGTTTTTTAAATATTTTTTTAAGTTTTTTTTTCACTTTTTTTTTCTTTGTCAATAAAGTGGATTAACATGCGGCTTTATATTTTTAGCTGACTAGGCATATAGCTTGTTTGTATAAAATAACAAAAACAACAAAAAATTAATTGGTATCTTTTTTTTTTTGGTTTTTAAGTTTTGTGTTAAAATGAATTTACTTTAATGAGTTTATGCGTTGTTTTTTTGCATTATAAAAACATATCAGCTTATGTTGGTTTCTATGCATTGTTCAAAAATCCCATTAATGCTTCAAATATTTTGTAAGCTTCTTAAATGCATACTTTAATACAGCAAATTGAATTTATTTGTTTTTCAAATGATATGCAAATTATCTTTTTAATATATTCACGTTTTACCACGTTTTTTTCGGTGAGAAAGTGAAATTTGTGCGAAGTTCTCGATCGCGATCTGCACGCTAAACACGCGTCCCAAAGACTGATCAGTCACTCACTGCCGACGTATCCACGAGCGACCCAAACTCGAACCCGAATCCGATTCTGATTCTGATTCCGATTCATGCACTCATCAACGCTGAGAGTATTGCTGCTGTCGGACGAGAGAGACGCGCATCGTGAAACAGGCAGCGATAATGATCGTAAGGTAAACAAAAAACCAAATTTCGTTTTATCAAAGATGATATAAAAAAGGCACAATAAACTCTGACAATAAATAATGTCACTCTTTTGTATATTGCATTCACATTCTAAAGAGCTAGAGTGTAAAAGAGAGCCTGAGTTAAAGAGAGAGCGGAAGAGACAGGGAGAGAGCGTTGCCTTGACATGCGTTGTTTCTCGTCAATTCACTTTCCCTTTTATTTTCAATGCCAACTCTTTGAAGATAAAGACGCCCAAGGCTGGATCGTTTAATTGTCAACAGATTAATTTACTAACATATTAGAGAGCATGTGGTAAAATTTTAAAAGATAACATTTATTCTAGGATTAATATTTATAATCGCGTACGTTCTTTTTGATAGTTCGCTATTTCAATGATTATAAACATTGTGCGAATATCTTGGCGTATTTGCCAATTTTTATTAATGATCTGCAATTCAAAAGTTTAATTTATAAAATATTGAGCCATTTTTGAAATGTTTTTGTTAGCTTTAGGATGAGGCCAAAAATAGCAATCATTTGATACGTTAATTGTTGCATCACGATTATTTATCTCATTGCTTTCTACTATGTAAACAATGTTCGCATTGGATTTACCAATTGCGAATTTAAAAATTTTAATACTGAATGATCTTAAATATGAAAGTGCGTCAGTCTATATGCCACACACGTAGCAACGATATATGTTTAAAAATTCTGTTTAGAAATCATCTAATACAATTTTTTAACGATCCTCGAAGATGCGTAAAAAATCCAAATGTATTGTTTGTTGAATTTAAATTGTTTTTGCACTTGGATTACTTGTTCTTGAGTAGCTGTAGCCAAAATACCCTTGCCAAAGATTATGACCTTAGTTGAAATACCTTTTCAGATGGAGGATGATTAATGAATAAGATGAACGTTAAATTGCTAAAAGACAATGCAAACATTTTTAATATTCAGATGCACAGACACTGAAAAACGTTCCATGCGCAAAAACAAAGTCATAAATAAATTTACAACGGCATTGCATGCAAATTTTCAAGGCAAATAGTTACTCTGGCCTTTCGCCTGCATATTCAAGGTATCCTGTACCCAGTAAGGAGTCATAAGCAATGCCCCAACTAATATTTGAGTGTGTGTGCGAGCAAGGATTAGACGGACTTAAATGAATTTATGGCATGTGCTAATCCAAAGGGCGTTTTTACAGCCATGGCAGAAGTCTGCAAAAGAGATGGGCATTACAAATGTAAGTAAGACCAGAAAAGGATTCAAAAAGCATTGCCAACTAGGCGTGTTATCTGTTTACCTTTTATAAATATCGTATACATATTCAAAGACTTATAAACTGCACTCACAAAATTTGTTGTACAGTCAATTTCGATTTATATATATGTAGATAAAATGTATAAATTGCAATTGTGTTTAATATATGAGATTTAAAGATATAATTTACAATACACAAATTTTTAAATAATTACATATTTTAAAATTGTAACGATTGAAAAATTTGTACACATTATATAAAATTATTACTCAAATTGTATTTTGGAAAAGAGTATATTCATATTATAATATAATTATTTAAATACTAATGAAAGGCCCAAATAATAATAATATAATAATAATATATACTTTTACACTTAAAAACATTTTGACATAATTAAGTCTATAACAATGAGTTATTAATAGTAAAAAAATGTTTCCGAAATTAATTTTTCAGATAATTTGTAGAAGATGTGTATAACTTATTACTGCATATATTGCTGTTTCCGTGCATCAGAAATCTTTTCTAATATAACATCCGCTAAAATTTGTTTTATTGCCCGACGGAATTATTTACATATATTTATTTTCACAGCCCCTCTTTTCTTAAATTGCAAATATTTCAGCGAATATTTTGTTTATATTTTTGAACTTGTTCTTCACAGTTTATATTGCAAATAAATCTTAAACACATATTTGGCCACCTGAACTATGGCTAAGATCATTGGCACGTGTCAAAATGTATGAGAACAGTATTAACTGGCATAACCCAACCAGTTTCTAGGCCCGTGACTAAGCCCACATTTAAGCCAATACCAGAGTCTAACCCAATAAATTATTGCTCTTGCAATATTAAATTGCCAAGATGCAAAAGATACAGATACACAGTTCGTAGATTCGTATAAATAACCGTTGCAAATACCAAATTGTTCGCTATACAATTAGTGCACGCAGCGTGGAGCAATTGTGCACCAGCACAGTCGCTGTATTGATGAAAACCAGCGACAATTTCCAATTTGTAAATTTTGTGGTACTCGCTTCCTTCCCCTAAAAAGCCCCCCATTCCTCTCTCGCCACGCTTACGCTCACTTTATTGTACTTTCTATGGGCATTTGCCTATTAGCAGCAATGCCGCAATTCGCTGCCAGCTGGGCTGGGATTAGATGCCACGCCTACGCCTGTGTGCAGTGTCAGGAGCAGGGCGAGCACAAGTTGATTATGCGTTGTTTTGCCACTTAATGTAATGAAATATGCATAATGCCATTACAGAGCGACAGACAGCGATGGCAGCGGGTAAGCGTGGCTCAAATACTATGGCAACATGATTACAATACGCATACGCCGCGTGTGCGTGCATTTTACTAGCCGCACAACAACAACGACCATAGCAACAAATACCTGGTTAATGCGCATTGAATCCCCTCAATATCAACTCAGTAATACATGTTTTGAAAATATATTTGACTCTTTTATAAATATATGTAATATAAATAAACAAGTGGCCATATTGCATTTATCATTTGTATATATTTTTTTCTTTTATTAGCCTCTTTGCTTTGAAAGCATGCATCAACGCACACGATGTGAAAAGTTTTTGACTTTAATTTTATTGGCTTTCAATCGAAGGCTTGCTAGACTTGAGCTTGTGCAATAGTTTTGGTCTACTTGAAGGTATAAAACTTAAGCTTTAGTATTGATTTGAAGACATCCTGCAATTAGCTATATAAAGTACCCAGAATTATATTCAACATTTTAATTAATAATTTATTTGTAAAATCTATATCTATATTTTTCAGTTAAATTTAGATTTAACTGTTTTAGTAATGCTTAATTAAACTTGACAATTGTTTATTCAGGGCGAGATTCCATAGTGTTGCAACACTTCATAAAATTTAATGCGTTAAACTGTTAAATAAATAGATGTACATAATGAGCTGCATGCGACAAATTGAAGGCACACACAGTTACACACACACACACACACACACACTCACTCACGATATTTGGAAAAGCCAATTAGGATGCAAAACAAGTTGCTGCAATAAATGCAGAGCTTACACACATCTCCCCGCACGAAACAAGCAAATGCATTGCATTTATGTGAAAATGCATAAATATTGCCACACACACACACACACAGACAAATGTGTCTATATGTGTGTTTGCATATTTGCGCTTCTTATTTAGAGACAACAACTACAACTCGGGCAGCGCTGGCGGCAGCTGCGATACTCGCGGCGCCAAATGTATGCAACATTATGCGGCATGTGTGCTAAACAGTCATGAATTTCAAACAGACACCGCAAACAAACCAACCAACACACACGAACACACAAGAACACTCATACGCACACACACTTACACATACTGTGTCTCTTATATATCTGTCCTGCTTGCGCATTCTTTGCATGCGTAATAAATGCAGCCGCCTCAGAGACTTCCAGTTTGACTTTTGGCATAAAAACGACCGCGAAAATTGTGAAAAGCAGCGAACTGTGCTCAATTCCCCAGTATTTCCGCGTGCACTTCCGCTTTTCATTTGCATACAAACACACACACACACACACACTGCCGAGCACACATATAGATCATACTCTGGTAATTTGCATGGCTTTCGCAAATGCAAATTGCGAGCAACTCCACAGATGCAGTTGCAGCTGCAGCTGCCCCAAAATTGCGCCAATAAGCATGCTAAACAATTGTACCTGACCCCATCTTACTCTCTTCCCGTCCCCTTTGAATGGGCATGCTGAAAGCCAGACATTCACCAATCCCCCATTGATTTGTCATCGGCAACCGCCACAATACGAAAGGTATTCAATCCTATTCGCCAGTTACCTTGATGGGAAGCTAAAAAGGTAAACATCAAATAATTGAGTTCCCACTCGCCAGAGGGGAATCGTCATATTACGCATTCTATGTTTGGTTGACAACATCGTATATATCCATCAATTATTATAATAATGATGCAATGTGATATAATAATTTACACCTTTACGATAACAAACTAGCATTAATCATATACACTATTAGGAACGTTATACGATGCATCATTTAAACCAAAATTACAAAAATTAAATCGGTTCAGTTTTGACAATGTGGAAGTTTAAATTGAGTACTTAAAAAATCGCATGTTAAAATCTAGTGTTTTTTTTTTTAGAAATATGTTGACAGAAAAATGAAACATCTCAAAATGCAATTTAATGTTTTGTTATATGCTATTTTTGATATCAGCAATAAAATTCAAAATTGTAAATTACAAAAAATACATTTATTCTTTTAAATATCAAAACATCAAAAATTAAAATCGGTTGAGTGTTGACAAGGTTATGAATGTTTGAAATTTAATAAGAGTTAAATTTGGAAGAAGAAGGATAATGTAAGGTAGGATGATGCAAATTATAAGGGATTAAATTTGCATTATCCTACCTTCATTTATGCTCAATGTTACTTGCATAAAATGCAACTTTGCAATCCCAGAGATCTCAAATGCGCAACTCATTGTTCTAACTTTCGAACAAAGTTTAGCTTATTTCATCGAATCGGTTCAGCGAAGAGCGAACAAATCGAAAAAGGTATTTCCTATGTACCAGTAGAAGGTTTTCAAATAAGAACAGACAACTGTGCTGGCGGCAGAAATAACAAAACTAGAAATTGAGGATAAAACATATAATTAAACACTTGCGGGTCTACAAATAATGAACAAGGTCTAATTGCGTGCCATGTTGCCACGCCCATATGCGCCCGTAGATGCTGTATATGTGCATATAATTTACTATGAATAAAGCAGGCAAGCGTGAGTGAGGCACGCTTCTGCTTCGCTGGGTTCACTAACACACACTTACACAGATTCGCGCCGTGAAAACATTCACGTATGAGCTCATGCAGAAGCCCAGACATCGTGTATTTAGTTTAACAGCTTGCAAGCGACGACATGCGACACTGACACGACAAGTATTAAATCGCTACGCCCACATCCGCCCACCAACACACACCAAACACACACCAAACACACACCAAACACACAAACGCCATCCGCCAACTGCAAGTGCCGAGCGTTCCTGCTTTTTACAAATAAAATAAATGTTAAAACATTTGTGAAGCCAAACTAACTGAAACTTTGGTAGCCAGCACTGCACCCTAACACACACACAAACACACACACACTTCCACTCCTGATGTGCACTTGAAAATCTCATTTCTTGCTATTTCTATGCCCGCCTGCGCGCCTGCCCGCCCGACGTCGCAACTGCATAAAAAGTTTTTAATCAAATTTTTCAATTTAGTTTTGTGAGTTGTTAATTAAAACGGCGAGAATTCTAACTATGTATGTGTGTTTGTTTGTGTGTGTGTGTGGGTGTATGTGGGAGTTTAGGGTGCTTAGATTAGTTTGTTACTTTCAAAGCTCAAAGCGTTTAATTTCATTTGGTTTTACAGTTAACATATTACGCATACGCTGCGTGGGCCCAGCCAAAATAAGTCGCCACATTTCGGATCTCAATTTGCAACTTGATCTGGTTTTTAACCAACAAGAGTTATTGCTAAATGCGACCTGATGCTACTCTCGGGGTCTGCTTTCTAATTAGCTGTTAATTTCTTGATAGCCGTCCATAAAAGTCGACCATGTGCTTCTGATTTGTGATAAGGTGCGATTATTCATTTAATTACCAAACGGCCCGGCCACTTGGTTCTGTGGTCTCTGTGCAGACCATAAAGATGTTAGAGCTCTCGTTCACAATAAATCACGCACGAGCTGCGTATATGATGTCTGTCCCCTGGTGATGTGTCTGTCTGCGATCTCATCGCGGCAGGAGTGGCCTGGACTGGCCAGACTGGGTGCAGCTGCTTGTTTGTCCGGGGACCATTGACTTGTAAATAAAAGTAATTTAATGCTAATTAAAAGCTCGTAGTTAGCCAGTGTGGCTAACGCCCAGCGACAGACAGCCCCAGCGCTGGGAAATGGCTTGCTCAGTGTGCCAGTATTTGTACTGTGTGCTGTGTGTGTTTACTCTTTTCACTAATGGCTTTTAATTGGCCAACGTAGTCGCGTTAGTTATTTATAATAATCGTTATAATATGCACAAATTAATTCAATGCGGCGCGAGTCGACGCCACGCCATTCCACTCTATATCCCAATTAAGTAACTTAAAAGCAACAGCAGCAACAATAGCGGGTATAATAATAATAATAAGAACAACAAGTCAGGCGAGCCACACCTAAAAGCATTCTACAATTTCTCGACACAAACTGCAAATTAAGTTGTAAAAACACTCGACGACCATTGTTTCTTCCCGGTATTTTCTCTTTTATTTTTCCAATTGAGGGAAATAGCGGTATGGTTAGGGGGCAGAGGGCTTGTCGCGTCTGGACCAATAAAAGTGTTGTGGGTAAAAGTCATAAAAGCAAGTCCAGTTGCCAGACAAGAGAGCACAGAATGAAGACAATTGACAATGAGGCAAATGGCAGCCCAATGGGCAATCGAGAGACAATAAGAAGAAGAGAAGAGAATCCGAAACGTGAAGTGGACACTTTGGAAACTTGCAGCAGGCAAATTAACTTCAAAGACAAACTATATGTTTATTTAGCTAATTAAAATTTAAAAGAATTCAAGTGAATTAGTAAAGATAAGAAAAACGAAAGATAATGAATTGAAAAGCTAATGTTGCCATTTAATACCCTTCAACGCGAAGGGTAAGATGACAACCTAAGATGACAACGGGAAACTAGTTTTTCTGTGTTCGAAAAGTTTCTTCTTATCACAATGTGCTGCTAGACAAACAACAGAGGGAAGCGGGTAACGGGTGGAAGATATGCAAAGCACGAGGCGAACAACAGGCTGAAGGCCCAAGGAACATTTACAGTGCATATATTTAATGAAAGTGCTCGTACATATAGAACCAAGGAACCTAACCAAGTAACCAAAAAATAAAGGAAAAAGGGGGCAAGGAGAATGTGTTGCATACTTTTGCGAGGAGGTGGCCCAAAGAAAGGGGGGCGGTGGCATCTGCGCTGTTGATTTAAGCGGCTTCGGCAGCTTGTACAACTTTTAAGCTGTAGTTGTACTATTTTCTTTATGCTCCTAAGATTGCCCAAAAACATTTGGACAGCAACAACAATATCAACAAAAAACTACAGCCATCACCACTACAACATCAACAATAACAATAACAACAACAACTTGCCGCCGCAGTCGTTTGATGAAGTTGTTCAACGTCGTTTTTTGGCACAAGTTTTTATGCGCTTTGTTGCTCTGCTGGGTTGTTGCCTGGTGTTAAGTTGCGTTTCGAGCAAATGAATTTAGAAGTCTTATTTAACAAGTTTCTTGGCCGCTGTTCGTCTTTTTATCGACAGCTGGCCATGAGCCAGTTGCCAGCACTTGCTGCTGTTGGCCCACTTGTTGTGGCAGCGGTTGCCTGTTATAGCGTTTTATACGAAAACTTATGCAAAAGCACTTGAAAATTTGTGAACTTAATAAGTCGATTTTCAGCTAGCTGTTGTTGTTATTACTAATCTTTGGGATTATACAATGGGCAGTGTTAATGGTGTGAATTTCCTTCAAATTTTGATTGGAATAAAAAAAACTCAATTAAATAGTTAATCATTAAAAAGATAAAAGTTCTAAAATCTATCAACCTTCATGAACTTCATGACCATTTTAGGTCTCGTATTAAAGCTGTCGAAATTTGGCCAAAAAATAAGTCTAGGCAACATTTGCATTACTGTTCCTAGACCACCGCGGAGAAAAAAGTAAAACGGAAATATCCATAAATTTATTTTTTTTCTGTTCCTAATTAAAACAAGTCACGTACATTTTAAATTAAAAGCGGCTGGCCCAAAGCAGTCAACATTTCAGTGACCACAAAACTACGATGGCAAAGCAACTTTTGCACACGGCACACCCACAAGCCCCTTAACCAACCAACTCACCAAGCCAACTCAGAAAGGGGAAGCAGTCACGCAGCTTGGCCACCAACTGGGCCCACAAATCGACAATGTCACACGCAACTTTAATTATAAATGCCACAATAATTGAACTGTAAAACGTGGCCAAGTTTCTCAGTCCTTGTGCCAAACCAAGGCCAGACATCCGGCCAATATCTAACACGTTTAATTTCCAATCTGACAGACTAAAAGCAGCAGGAGAACCCAGCTCCAACTAATTCAATGAACCCATAGGCATAATGAGCTGCATATCGCCAGGATCTAACTATGAACCCTTCAATATCCGTATACGACGTATGTAATTATAGCCAAGGTATCGGATTCAAATTGAGTTTCGTCTTTAATATAATGAGCTGTCCTTGCGGCTGCCCAAAGTAACCTGATGAAAAGGGGCTTGGCCATGGCTGCAACACCCGAAACGTGTGTTTGCCAGCCACAAACTGAAAGTTTACGTACGCAACCACATCTACTCCTAGCTCTATGTGCAGCCGCAGACTTCTGCTCTGCGTCCTGGATGTTATCCATGATAAGCACCATTGAAGTCCATTGAACTAATAGTATACCCAATAAATATATAAATAACTTTGAATATATGTACATATACGAAGTAGTACTAAATATTTAATTTTACCATTTTTCAAGTTCAATTTTTCATTTTTATATAAATTTCGTAGTTATGTATTTTTTGAGTACTTTTTAACAGCTCCAAGCTAGACAAACTTTAACATATTCCATATTCATAATGGGCGAAAAGTTTAAATCAATTAGAAAATTTCCTTTTCCGGGGCTGTGAACTTTTGCGTTGGCGTTTCCTGTTGAGAAGACAAACAAAAACTCTTTTGCTTTGTGCAACTATCTCCTCGTTTATTCAGTGAATTTTGTGCTTCAATTAAAAAGCCATTAGAACAGGCCAATACAGACACACACACACACACACACGCACACATACACATGTCTGTGTAGAGACAAAGGCCACGTTTCAATGCCGTTGTCCTGGTAACTTGACCGACAAACAAACAAACTGTAAACACAACTCTCACCTACAATCCGCTATCCACAATCAATATTATTATCCTTTTGGCTGTCAAAAGCACAGCAATAACAAAGGCCATTTGCATGCAAGGTTTTTACTTGTTTTTAGCTTTAGTTGCGGTAGCTATTGCTGTTGTTGTTGTTGTTGTTGTTGTTGTATTTGGCTTTGCCTTTGTCTTTGACCTTTCCTGCTGTCCGGGCCAAATTTATATTTAATGCCAGCAAGAAACAAGCTTTCTCAAGCAGGTGCCAGACGGGTCAGCATATTGTTCTTATTTATATTTAATTCCTTCAAGCTAATTGGGGAAATCAAGGCTATAAAGTAAGTATTTTACAAGATAATGCATTTTATTGGCCTAGTTGTTTGGGTTATATTAAAGTACAGATAACCTGATTTGGCTAAAGGCAGACGCTTATTGCTTCCTCTATATTTAAGAACCTCTTATTTCTACTTATAAATAATAAGGCAAACAATCAAAATTCCACAAATTCCTGAGCTTCTTATAATAAGTATTGTAATTCATAAGCGCCTTTTTTTATTGGAAATGCAAACAAATTTGACGCAACGAGGCGGACAACTGCAACAACAATTGCCCTTGAATGCTGCATCCTGTTGTATTTTTGCCGCATACGAAACACAAACTTATTTCGGCTATTGTCTGTCTGTCTGCCTGTCAATCTGTCTATAGTATTTTGGTTTCGACTTTGCTTTTGCCTCATAAATATGCATATTTAAAGCAATGCGAAATGTTTGAAATTTATTATTTTTATATCAATCGGCCACGGCCTGCGGCCCCAACAAGTGGCAAATGCAATTTTCAAAAATTTAAGCATTTAAGACATGAAATATGTCCATTCCAAATTAAAACGTTGGCAGCTGTTGTGCTGAGCATGTGAAAATAAATAGGTATAAAATGTGTGTTAAATATTCCTGGAATTCTATTTTTAAAGCGTATGCCCAGCCCCCAACATATAGATTTTTTCGTTAATATAAGTAATCTATAGTTAAATATCTAATCTGTTAAAAAAAAGTCCGACAAATACTTGTTTACTGATTAAGCAAATTAATAAAATGGTTGTAATTATTATATAAATATATAGGCCAACTAACTAACTAATTGCGCACTTGGTCAAAATCGGCTGTTTAACAAACTTTGACAAGAAGTGCCGGCCTCTTTTTCAGGAATTTCTGTGGGATGTCCGTCTGCGCCTCAGAGCCGACTACGAAACTGTGAAAAACTTTGTGTGCCGTGCCTGCCGTGTTTATGTCCATTCATTATGCAAAAAGCCAAATACGAGAATGGCAACGAGGCGCATAGTTATGGCGCTCATAAACTAAAAAGTACACAACTTTATTTTGCCGCTTATGCACTATTTTCCACAGCGTGGAAAATTTATATTTTTCGTGCTTATGCGTTGTGTGACTCAAGTCCAGGTTCAGGTCCAGGTCCAGGGGGGGCTGTGGCTGCTTCATTACCCTAATGAACTTGAAAAGTATCGGGTGTACAAAGACAAAAGTGAGTATAAACAACCGCACCAAACTGAAGACAATCACCAGGTGCCACCGGTCGGCTGCCACCACCCGTGACCCACAACCCACTCATCGGTCTTGGTCCTCCTCTTTCTTGTTCCCTCCCTCCCGCGCTTACTGTTGGTAACTCAAGCGCTAGTAGCCTACCAGCAGATTTGCGTGTAATGAGGTCATAGTAACAAGTGTTGACTTTAATTAGTGCGAAGCTCTCTCCTCCCCCTCCCTCTCTCTCTCTCTAGCTTTTCTTTTTCTATTACCTCCCTTTTTTCAAACATCTCGTTTGCATGTCTGGAAAATGAGGCTATAGTGCCATGTGACGATGACTTGGCTGCAAATTATGCGTTAATTGCGGTTGTTAAAATGAAAAGATACTTTCGGGATGTTGTTGTTTGTATTATTCGCATGCTAATTCTGTAAAAACAAGCCAACCCTAATGCGTTTTCTAAACAAATAACTATTTTTGCATCTACATTCGTAAAACATGAATAATATTAAATTCATGGCAAATAACTAAATAGAGTTTTTATCAAGTAGAGAAATTCATTTTAATTATGAATCGATTTTGTATTTTGTATTTTATTCGGATTACATTATCATAACTTTTGATTACATTTTAAGAGATGACCAAACCAATGGAATGGAAATACTGACAAAATCAGTCAACATTAAAACAACAACAAAAAGTAATTATTAATTTAAAGCGTTGCCAGGTTATTAAGCGCATTATTTCACGGCGTTTTTTCACGGCGCGTTTACGTGGCGTATGATTAATAATCAGTTCAAAGTACATGAAAGAACGAAGAAACAAGTTTGGGGTATTTCCAAAAATGACGCCAACAAATGGAAAAGTCAAGTCAAGTAAATTGGGTTATATAAGAAGAAGAAACCGCAACAACTAGCACGCACATGCGAAGCAATAACAATGAAAGAATTTCAGTCAAATGCTTATTTACATATGCAGCAGGAAGGGAGAGGGGCAGAGCGAAGGGAATACATAGAAGTAGGAAACAGCAGAAGGCAAGTGGAAAACGAGCACCAGCGGCATTTCTTGATTTTATTGACATGTTACATACTACCTACTTCTGGTCTCCCCAGCTGCTCCATCGTCCTGAACGTGCGCCTGGCAGTCAAATTTCCTTAGCGTGTCCCTTTTCCAAGGACCGCTGTTCGCTGCCCCCTGGCCGTCAATGCGAGTGTCTCTATCTGTGTGTGATTGTGTGTGTGTGTGCGGTCTTAAAATGCGCCATAAAATTGATAAAATCAGTTGATTGTAAAAATTGATAAATTGAAATTGATTGAGGCAGCGACACACAGCAGAAGCAGAAGCAGCAGCAGCAGCAATGGCAGCTTGCGACTTGAAGGCAAACAAAATGGCTTTGATGCTCACACTTTGCACTTTGCATGCGAAATCGGGCCAACTCGGCACTGTTGGCCATAATTGAAAGTGAGTTTGGTGGCACCCACAAATGACATTTGAGCATAGAACGGAAGCCAATAATTGAAGTTTTCTGTGTCGATGCCATTTGAAAGAGAGACAAGCAGCTACCAGCTTGGGGCTATGAATTAATTGACAACCAATGCGATTTTCTATCGCTTCTTTGTGAAAGTATTTGCACAAGGCAATTTAATATATAGTGTGTGTTATACAGTAGAACACAACACATAGTACATAAAAGTGTGTGTTATACAGTAGAACACAACACATAGTACATAAAATCCAACGTATTTTTTTTGATATATGTTACCAAAAAGTATTAACCGGTTTTGACAGTGCAAAATAATTTTTTGTCAATTAACAATCAACGCTAAGGTATACAAAATTATTAAAACGTGTATTAAATCATTTTGAAAATGAGTTTGCGGCTTTCTAGCTCTTACGTTTTAAAGCTGTACTTAGAACACCAGGTAGGTAATCATTCATTCTGAGGTAATGTATTTTTCATATTTTTATTCAAGCCCTTGATTTCCAAGTTGTTCACAAATTGATAGCGTTTAGAGCTCGTTTGACATTGTTGTATTGCATTGGAACTGACCACGGCTATTTCCGGCACGGAATGTGCAAATACGTTAATACCACTGACCAATTGTATAAATTACGCTCGTATTCGTATTCGATTGTCAATCGTTTCTATGCTGACAATTCGCAGCAATCGTTTGGACAATTGACAGCTAACGGAAATTTGCATTCATTTAACAAATATAAAACCGTTAGCAGCTAACGAAAAACTAAAATTGCTGCATTACATTTAAACAGATGCGCATTTGGTGCTAACTAGTTGGCCCTTTGGTGAATGAACACTTTCGGCTGTCGGTGGACACGTCGATGGTTTTTAATGAAATTACATTTTATCGCGCGAGCAAAATAATGATTGACATTCACTCGAGCAGCTCTTCGCCCCTGGCGAGCAACATGTCCACATGTCCACTTACGTAAATTCGAGCCATTATGTATGCGTACTACATACAAACATTATATGTGGAAAATTATATGCATAGTGAACGAGTTTGTTCCGGTGAACACGCTAGCCACAATTTCACCAGAAAACATTTTTAAAAATTTATTTTCAGGATTTGATGCAATCACAGGAATATAAAAATCAATTTTAAGCTGTTACTAGTAAATTTATAAATTTTCTAAACTTGTTATGTGCAGGTTGTGTTTTTTGGAATGTAAATGCTACGTTGATGTTTTAATTTTCCAGAGCTGACAGCGATAATCATTGACAGTTAACAAGTTAAGCGCGGCACGCAGGATATACTTACTTAAATACGCATTTGCATACATATGTGCCTTTATCTTTGTGTATCGAACTTTATTTTAATGCTCATTAAAGCGCCTTCACATTAAATGGTCACTTAATTGCAACAATCGAGCTTCGCAGTTGCAGCACGGGTTGTCCGTGGCAAAGTTTTTTAATTACCAAAGTTTTCAGTCTGCTGCAGCTGCAAATAAAACACATACTTAATATTGCGCGTTGTTGTTGCCATTTTCTGTTCAATTTGAAGAGGAGCTGCTTGCGTTAATCTCGCCCAGCATCTAATGCGGCCCCATTTCAGGCAGCTACAGAGGGGCAAATGAGACGCGTTTACTGGCACTTGTCAAGTTGACTTATGGCCATGTTGAAACTTCGCTCGCACCTGTAACGCAGCTCTACCGTGCCATCCCCACCCCTCCCACTTCCCCTGCCCACCCATTCGCCTCTCGACCGCTGTCTTTGAGTATCTCTATGCATTTGGGGCTCTTATGCACAAATGAGCAAAAGCTAACAAGCGGCAAAGGACATAGCGAGAGAGGCAGGCAGCTGGCTGGCAAACGAGCTGTCTTATTACGGTTTCTGCTGCTGCTGCTGCTCCTTACTGTGCCAAGCTGCGGTTTCCAGCGTCACGCCTCTCGCCTCAAGCGTTAACCATGCGGCAGCAGCTGCTGATGCGCTGATCCTGATGCGCGCTTTTTAAGTGCCCTCTCAAAACCGCACATGCCAAGCAAATATGCATATGCGTGTGTATGTGTGTGTGTGTGTGTGTGTGTGTGTGTGTGTGTGTGTGTGTGTGTGTGTGTGTGTGTGTGTGTGTGTGTGTGTGTGTGTGTGTGTGTGTGCGGCAATTATTACTTTAAACAAATGGGCCAAGAACTTTGGGTTAACAAAGTGCGTGCCAACTTTTAAGAATGCATGAAAGGCAGGAACCAAGACACTTGTGCTAGTTTTTCAGTGCTTTGATTTCAAAAGAAACCGTTAAACGCTCTCTCTTAATTATTTTTTCTTATTTTAGCTCTCCCTCTTGTACCTCCTTTACTTAATCGCTAACCAAGTTTTCCTCACTTACTAGGAGTATATAAAAATGTTTTAAATTTAGATATATTTATTACCTAAATTTAAGATAAATGAAAAAACGCAATATAAGAGAGAAAGAAAATAGAAATAGAAAGAGAAATAAATAAACCAATTTCCAATCAGTACAAGACATAAACATTCGCTACACAGTTTTTAAGCTATTTCTTATAAATTTGTGTATAAAATCTTATTTAAGCTGAACATGAAAATAAAATTAAGCAAAACATGTCAGCACGGATTTTCCCCTGTTCTCATCCTTGTTTACAAACAAGTGCAACGGATATCCCCTTGCTCTAAAAATATTCCAATAAAAATCTAAGTTTATGTGCAGATCGCTTGGCTTTTAACCCATCAAATGCATTTGGCTGCAGCTTTTCATGCAAACGAAAATCCACACACACACACACACACCGAAGCATACACATACAATCACACACAGGCAAAACGAGAAACACGCATATAATTTACACATAACTTTTGGTTTCGGTTTGACATTTTGTGGCTACATTTTAATATCTAACAAAAGTGGGCAAAAGTTACGACAGCCAAACAAACCGCAGACAAAGGACAGCCGGCAACCGGGAAGCGATAGAAGAGGCAAGAGCCCAAAGTGACGGGAAATGCATCTGGCAAGCCAGACTTTACGGTCGGTTGTCGGTATTATTGTTATTATGGTTGTTATTGCTGTGGGTTGCGCGCCGAACTTTTGGCCAGCATCGAGCTTTACCGCTCGGTAATCAGTAGCAACTGCTGTTTCTGTGTGTGTGTGTGTGTCTGACAAATTAGCATTCTTGCATCTGGAAAGTTGCTGTCTGCTGCCTGCTATTGTTTGCTGTTTGTCTTTATGGCCGGGCTTAGACCGTCAGCGGGCTTGCTTTAAGCCTTAAACGCAGCGACATACGTGCCTTGCTGGTATACATGTGACATGGTATAACTCACTTGGTGGCTGTCTGTGTGTCGCTTAAATTACAAGCAGCATTCGCTGGCTGCAGACTGCGCCGACAGCCTCAGGCAGCCACGGGCTTTAAAACTTTGTCTTCGGCTCATGCTGGGAAAGGCAGCGAAAGCAAATGCATTGCAACTTTATTAAAAAGTCGTAAAAGTTATAAAAAACTACTAAAAGCAATGGCAATAACTTGTTGTTGTTCTTGTTGTTATTGTTTTTATTGTGCTACCGGCTGCTAGATTCTGCTAAAGGTAGAAAACTTTGCCACTCGCTGTTGACAACACAAAAACCAAAGGGAAGTCGGCAACCGCGAGTGGAAATGCAAAATGCGAAATGCAAAATGCTAAAAAAATGCCCCAGCCATGTAATTTGATAAGTGCAAGACGTAACTCGCGCAAAAAAAACCCTAAAAATCAAATAAGAAGCCAACTTTGTTGCTCAATTTTCATCTCATTTCAAATGTCATTTGCAGGCCGCGCTCGAAACTATACTATGCTTTTGTGGCGAAGGTGGCAGCACTGGCTGAGAAAACCAACATGGCGTCGCTGTTGATATCGCTGTCGATACAACAACAACGTTACCAGATCACCATAAATGCGCACTACATTGTTGCTTGAGCCATTGTCGTTGTGATTGCGATTTTGATGGCTGTTGCGGCGAAAACAAGTGCTGCCCATTCCCTTGTGACTTGTGACTTACTAGCTATTTTTGCTCTTTTGTTGCTGGCACCCAGCTAATGCTCGTTGCGCGGCTCGTTATTAGGGCCAACTTTTTGTTTATTTTTTGTCGCTATTATTGTGTGTAATGCGCTTTAGTTTGACGAGTGCAGCAGGAAAAATTCTGCTAGTTTCCTAAGCAGCTTACGTTTATTGCTTTGTTTTTATTAGAAAATTAAATTGCATAAATAAACAATTCAAGCAAATAAATCTTGCACAAATCAAAACAAGTTCATTTTGTCGGCCGACAATTAAACCAATTAGTAATCGATGTTAAATTATGTTTAGAAATTCTCGGATCTCTGTGCACTCAATAAACAATAATTCCTCTTGGCTTAGGCTCATGCAAATTGCATTTGGAAATTTAACGCAATTCCGTTTGCATAACTAAACAGGCGTTAAAATGCGCTGCCAATTATTAGGCCAAAACGGCAGCAAATTAAAAACCTGTTGACAATTTAATTGAGAAAGAAATCAATTTGACGCATGACGTGCATAGAGAATCTAAATTCAAATATGTATTATGCAATTTTAATTGCCGCCATTGTTGGTAATTGCTATGGTTGTTGTTGTTTCTGCTGCAGCTGCATAATATTAATTGCGTTTATTGTGTACATGTTAGGCAATAATTAGCATTAAATTAATTCTCAAAGAGCAAAACAATTAGCTGAAACAGCTCACAGCGAACTCGTAACACCCACACCTACCTCTTACCTGTCCCCACAAGCATTATATAATCAACATCATCATCAACATCATCATCAGCAGCAGCAGCATAATTAGCTACGGTAGCCAGCAGCATAATTCAATTTTACATTTGAATGCGATCTCTCCAATCGTTCAATCAAACACTTCGCCTATTGCGTGTAATTATGCGATTAAGACCACAACAGAAATTCAATTTCGTTATTTCCGGTATATTAGCGAACCGAATTAATTCAAATTCGTTTTTTTTTTAGAATTTATGTGAAATCCCAAAGCGAATAGAAAATCGATGACGTGCGGTTTCTTAGCTAAAGCTTGGCGAAATTGAGTTAAAATCGCTTTGGGGGAACACACTCTGTTCCTTGCATAATTTTATGTAATGTGCGCTTCGATAAGAAGTTGAGATTTACGAGCGTTTGCCCGGTCAACGAACCTGCCCTGCAGTTCAGCAGTTTCAGGATTTTACTGCATTGCATTAGGAAGGCATTTAAAAATTGCAGCAAAGTGCAAACGCAGCGCCACAAGCGAAGCATTTTTCATGCACACGCGGGACTCGGATTTTGGCCACAAAACAACAGACTGGCCCATAAACCAACACACTCACTCCAACACACACTTACACACTCACACACTCACACACACACACACGCACAATGACGCATTGGTAAGACAATTCTTGCTTGCATTCGAATTGTGTACATAAAAACAGACGATGTGCCCAGATAAATTTCAGAGGAGCAGCCAAAGACGACGACGCTGCAAAAGTTGCAAGACTTTGGCCTCGGCTGACTTTGAAACTTGTGCGCCAGCAGTTAAGCTCTGCTCAGGAGCTGGGCAGGGGGGTGTCCGAGTGTGGGGGAGGAGCAGCTTAAGCTTGCACATACATAAAAATAAGGAAACGGATAAAGAAGTTGTAAAATAAGTTGCACGAACTCATGCACATTTCATAAATTATACAAAATAATGCATAGAAATATTTTGAGCAAACTAAAATAAGCAAAAAAACAAGTTCCTACTTGCAATCGGGTGTAACCGATACTCTCTAGACCCAATACAATCTTTTAAATTTGTGAAGGAATTTTAACAAGCACAACATTATTTAAAGCTTAAGAAAGTATTTTAATATATATTTTTCAAGATTTAACCAAACAATAAGCGATAAAATGTTGGGGATAAAGTACATTAAATAATAAATACATGTGAAAGCACTTGCTAGCTTGCAGATTAACCTAATTTGAACTTCGTAATGAATGTTGCTGTAATTTCAATAATCAATGGCAACTTTGGCTTGATAATGGAACTTTTCTGACCTGCTTATTACCGATTGTACCGCCAGCAATGTAAGCAATTAAAGTGGATTCTGCACATCGAGGTCAAGAGACAGGCACAGGACAAGAGAATCCTCGCAAATGAACCAAATATTTTTATAACTTAATTAAACACACTGATTTTCCTTTCAGCATTTTACGAACATTTTTATGGCCAGAACACAGTCGCAGTGTGCCACACAAAAATGAAGTTCTATGCGATTTGTTTTATTGTCCATTGGTTTGTCCGTGGGGTCGGCTTTGTGGTTCGCCGGCGGTGGCTGGTGGTTTCTGGTGGTTGTTGCTGGTGGTGGTCAGCTGCCAACTGGGAGTATTACTTATATATGCTGTGTCGGCTATTTTGGCCACTGGCAACGTAAAACTTATTTTGTGAAACTGCCAATTGTTGGACTTACTTTTTGCCTTTCTGGCCATCAAAACGTCTCACATCTGCCAATGTGCCAGTTTTTCGATACTGCACCATATAAAAGCAATTCACATCGAACACTCTGCGCAAGGAGTGAAGAGCTCTTTTCAACTTCCTTTCTCTTTTTTTTCTAGAATTCTTGCCTGAAACAACTTGCTCCAGTTGCACAGAGCCCTGAGGTGTCAATGGCTGTGTAACTAATCAGTTTAATGGCTTTTTGTGTGGCAAAATATTCGACAAAATAAAGTCATTAAAATGCAATTAATATTTGTGGACGAAACTCAAGTTGCTTTAAGGGTTTCTCCACATTCTCTTAGCTTAATTTAATTCATTAGGCAAATTTGTGTCTGAAGGACACCTACAGTAAAGTCTAATAAATTGGCTTAAAGTTGAGAGGGATTCGTGCTGGCCAGCTTTAATCAAGAGTTTGAGACATGCCAAGTGATTAGTTGTTCCCAGGGAGCTAACAAATTGGCGAATGTTTAAATTAATCCCTTGAAATATTTTAGGGATACAGCAATTAATGTGTTACAGAAACTAAATGCAGTTGAAATATCAACTTCGAATACTTAATACTGAACTATTTAATAGTTTCTAGCTTAGATCGCAGTACAGGTTATTAACCCAACCAGCATTTTAGCTTTATAATGCACATAGTTCAGCAGCAAAACAATGGAGTGAAACCTAAAGTAAATGTTATATTCGAAGCATTTATTTTAACTTGTAGCAAAGAGCAAATAAAACTTCAAATGACTCAAGTAGAGACTTGAATAAACAACATGGGGAAAGGCGCAATAAAGATGCTGCAGAGCACCTGGTGCATCTGGTTGCATCATCCAGCAGCTAACCGAACCGAAGCCAAGACAAATGTGTTGTAAATAACGCGTATCAAAGTGTTGTGACAACGCCAACGGCATCCAAAGCTGCGTAAGTGGAATACCAGATGGTTGAAAGAATGAAAGAAAGAGTCGAGTACGATCTAAAGACAACTCAACAAACGGAAATACAAATAAAATATGTTGCACATTTTGCCACGCACAGTTGCATCCACAAGTGAAGAGCTGCTCCAAAATGAAAAGCAAACAGGGGCCACAAAAAAAATTACTCAAATAAGTAGATTGCACCAACAACAAAGACAGCCCAACCAGCTCATGTTATGCAATTTATGTGTACTTGCAGCAGCAGCAACAGCAACAACAACAACAACCATCAGTAAGTAATAATAAATCCTTTGAGACAGTTTTCAAAATGGTTTCTTAATACAGCGCGTAGCACTTTGTCACTTCAGCACAAGCAGGAAATGCTGGAAACGATACCAAAGTGCATTGGTCGGTCAGTCCATGACCATCGACATCGACGAAGCCACTGACCTGGCTTGGATCCGCTTTCAATCTGCTTGCAACACAAAGAACAACAAACCAAACAACAAAAGCAACGAAGCGTTCAACTTGCACGACTTATTACAACAACAACAACAACAAAAGAAGAGGGAAAATGTCAGCAGCAACAATAACAAGGATGACAACTTACTTTATGACATTTTTCGCTGACAGCAATTGCAGTAGCGATGACCAATGTTCTGTGGTAACTAAAAATTTATATAGTATATAATGGAAAAACTGAAATAGAAAACCACATGTGATGTTTTCTTTTTATACTTACAAATAACAGATGTCTTTGAAAGCAACCAATTAGACGAATCCCAAATAATAGTTTGTATTTCCTCAACTAAAAATAATAATTTCGTTATACTCAACATGCACATGTTTTGATTACAATATCATATATTCTTTGTATGGTTCTTTTTTTTTTCATTTTCATTGATAATTTTCTAAAATATGAGCCATCTTCAATCTTCTTCAATAAACCATAGAGCGAGCGCATAAATAGCACAATGGACACAACTGAAACTCAATTTCATGAATCGCTCATGCATGCTGACATGGCCATTGTGTAAGTGTGTGTGTGTGTTTGTGTGTGTGTGTTTCATTCATCTCCCGACTCCAGCTCGCATTTCAGCAACTGCAGAACATGTTCGCTGACACATTGTGCATATGCAAAGGGCCCAACACACAAAACTGTAATCTATTTAATAACTCACGTGGAGCACACGGGGCGACAATGTCGGCGCGATAAACACAAACTGACTGTGTCCTGTGTCCCGTGTCCTGCCTGGCAAGCCCAGCCTTAACCACAACGGACATTGGCAATGGCAAACCTAACAGTGCAGAACGCGGCTGGGACTGGGCGTGTGGCCCAAAATGACATCATCGAGCACATCGTGCAAATCTATCAAAAATGTTGACATTGCCGCAAAAATGTATTCCGAATGTGTCCAGGTATGTGTGTGAGGTATTCTCACAGGGATCCATTCTCGTTGATTTGGCTATCCATAAAAATATCGAATTTCCAGATAGATCCATTTCTGTTTGTTCCAGCCCTGAATTTGTGGTACTCTGCTGATTATAACAATCACACAAACTTAATTACACGCACACATAAGCACACTCACACGAAGGACAAACGCCGCCGCAGGACATAGAGGCAAGTGTGCAGCTTCCTCTACCCAAATGATAAGCAAAGCCAAGCGGTTAGCCGCACCCACCCAGTGGGTGGGTGGGTTGCTCGCCTGGCAGATACATATGCTAAAATGCCATTTTGAAGCTCTGACAACTGAGACGTTATTTTAATGAAAATTGACTTTTGGTTTCGGCCACATTTTTCTTGCCGATAAGGAGGCAGGAGCAGGGCCAAGCCCGACTGCACTTGTATCGCGTTTTATTGATGCTCCAAATAAAAATATAAGTATGTATAATGCTCTCATGCTAACCCTTTGAATAACAGCTTTTGGACGCATCTGCTCGAGTGGCCGCCAAGTATAGACAGTTTATTCCAGCTGGAGCAGCGGGAAGGAGGCGCTGGGCGGGGTGCACAAAGTGCCCTAGGTGCAGACACGTACAGCAATACAAATAAAGAAAACAATAATAGAAAATGGAGCCAAAGTCAGAACAACAGCACAAGAAAAGGCCAAAGGGCCGGTAAAAGTACAACAGCTGGCAGAGCGACAGCTCACAGGGCATTAGGATTTGGCAGCCAGGAAAAGCGGGAACAGCGCCAGGTCGAATGCAAGCAATGTTGTTGCTACCACTTGTGCCCCAGCCTCTATTGTCTGCAGCAAGTTGGACACATCCAATACTTTACAGGCCCCAACAGCCGCCTACTGTGGGAATACAATTCTAAAGCAGCATAAATGTTGTCAAGCTGTAAAGAGCATTTCTGAATTGAAACACCTGACTGAACGTAGCGCATTTTGGCAATGCAGCTCTCTCAGTGTTGGTTAGACAAATGTTTACTTAGCATTTGGCTTTTAATTTTCCACTCACGTTTGTGCTTCTTCACGTTTTATTCATCTGCTCCGCCGATTGCACTTTTTAATGTGGGCTCACAGAAAATAGAAAGATATGGCAAAAGTTTATTTAATATGTATTAAACGTTTGCACTAGCTCAATGAAAGGGATTTTACTTAACTCTTAACTTGATCACAATGGAAACTCTGAAAATGTCAGGTTCCTAAAGATAAAAGTTCTGAAAATAATCTAATAATAACAATGAAGATAATCGAGTAGGAACCAGTTACCGATTCCGGGTAACTAGTTATTAGTAATTACTGTACTAGTAACGAGTTTTTGAATACATATTCAAATCAAGCAAGTATAAAACAGGGAGTCGAGTAAAATTGACAACGCTATAAGCATTGCTTAAAAAAAAAAAAACACTAAAAAATATCAAACTATAAGACAAATCATGATCAAAATGTCATCAAGCATAAAAATCGGTTCAGTTTTGACAAAGTTATGGGAGTTTTAAATATGGGATCTATGGATCCGAGAACTTTACATGTCAAATTTTTTGTAAATTTTGGCATGATTTTTGACCAAAAATTTGACCCCCTCAGAATCGGGTTAAATGTTGTT
The DNA here is from genome assembly GCA_004143825.1 of Drosophila micromelanica. Classification (NCBI taxonomy): domain Eukaryota; kingdom Metazoa; phylum Arthropoda; class Insecta; order Diptera; family Drosophilidae; genus Drosophila; species Drosophila micromelanica. The sequence continues at coordinate 33,089 of SCDY01001674.1, forward strand.
TTTTATGCTAATTATGACTAATACAATCGATTAAAACTAAAAATTCGCAATTCTAAATTTAAAAAAAAATTTTTTTTTTGAAATTGAACAAGGGTCCCTCCTTCTAATTTTTTCAAAAAAATCAAAAAAAAATTTTTTTTAAAAGTGTATATATTTTGAATGTAGAATCAATTTAGGGGCCAAATCATGATCAAAATGCCATCAAACATGTAAATCGGTTCAGTTTTGACAAAGTTATGGGAGTTTTAAATATGGGATCTATGGATCCTAGAACTT
>SCDY01001675.1:0-24779 GCA_004143825.1 Drosophila micromelanica
TGGGGTCGCAGATGCCTCTTTCTGCCTGTTACATACATTTGCACAAAACCATTATACCCTTTTTTACCCATTTTCAATGGGTTCAGGGTATAAAAACAACAGGTCAAATATTGGCAACAAACTGTTTTTCTGTTTTGCTTTGCCTTTTCTGTTTCGTTTCGTTCACCACTGAGTGCACTGAGAGCAAACCTACGCGGTGTTCTGTAATGAGAGCAAGCACTCTCTCTCTCTCTCTCTTGCTCTCTGAGATTGTGATTGTAATTGCTGTAGAGCAACAACATATTTAGCTCTTCTACGTTCTTCTATTTTTGACAACACTTCAAAACCAAAACGAATGTTTTGCTCCGTTTGCTTAGATAACTTTCTCTTGTTTTATGAAAAAAAAAAAACACGTTTTGCTTTATCCGTGTGTGGTGCTGCCGATATGTTCAAGTGCTAAAAATAGCTTTTGTAGTGTCACGAAAAACAAACAATCGAGCTTTGATCACTTGCCGGCAGCGTGAACAGTTATCAATGTTTTTTTCGCTGGATTCATGGCACTTACCGTTACTTCTCCTTTGGTGCCCTTGATGATGGCCTTGTTGTGGAGCTTCTCCCGCGAGGAGATGCGCATGCGAGCGGTGCGTCCGCCACTGTAGGTGAGCGTGGCACTCACATCGTCATCGATGCCCTCGTCATTTGTGTGGCCGGTCGATTCGATCTTCTGCGGTGGCTCCTGGAAGGCCCACTGCGACACCTGAATGGTGTAAATGCCCAGATCGTAAACGACGCCGCCGCCCAGCTCGCGTTTCCTGCAAGCAACAAGGAACAAGGATTAGCCAACTTCTCACGCAGGCAAAACATTTTCGACTTACTGCAGGCGATCAACGGCGGCCATGGGAAAACCGAAGTATACCTCCACATCTTTGACCTCGCCCAGGGCGCCGGTCTGGATGAGCTGGCGCACATGCTGGTAGGATGGGAAGAAGCGCGACCAGACGGCCTCCATGAAGAAGCGCTTGTTTGCCTTGGCAGCGGCCAAAATGCCCTCCACCTGCTTCCTGTTCATGGCCAGCGGCTTCTCGCAGAGCACATGCTTGCCATTGTTCAGCATCAGCAGGGAAACCTCGTAGTGCTGCGGATTCAGGGTGCCAATATAGACCACATCTGGTTGGGGTACCAATCAGTAGGATAAGCAGTTAAATGACAATTGAGGAGGCTACCTACCCACATCTTTGCTCTTGGCCAGCTCGTCGTAGCTGCCATAGGCAGTGGGTATTCCGTGCTTCTTGGCAAACTCTGCAGCACGGTCCTGGGCTCGTGCCGCCACAGCCACCACTTTGTGGTCGCTGGCTGGCAGTGTGCTCAGCGCAATGACAAAGTCCTCGCTAATCTTGCCGGCGGACGCGATGCCCCAACGGATGAGTTTGCCCGACGACATGTTGCTCGCTTCTGTAGAAACCGGTGAATGAATTCGACGCGAGACGTGCTAGTTGGTTAAATACGAAAAAACGCTGCTGTCGTCAAAACATCTGGGCGGGGGGGCGTGCTATCAGCGAGAGAGCAAGAGCGCGAGAGAGAGAAATACTCTCAGATAAGCTTGAAAGGCATGCACTTCAATGTTTATCTTGATGCCCTTTGCAGAGGGTATTTTAATACTCTGCACTTCTCATAATAATAATGAAAAAGCTTTTACAGCTATCTCACAGAAAAGAAAATTAATTCAGTTTCTGTTTACCTATATCAATAAAATTTACTCCTATGTGTTCAATAATATTTATTAGTAAAACTAAATAAAATTCATGTTATTGTAATTTGTCTGCAAGGGTATTTAATTTTCGTCACCAACAAAACAATTCTATTTTGATTATATTATAATCTAAGCTCTTCTTCTTTTACACTCAACTGAATTGTTAATTTACTTCACGATTATGTTTGAATTTCACAACGTTATTGAAATTGACCTTTTTACGGCATTAATAATCTATGGCTCACTTGTGATAGTTTGATTGCCGATAACGTTATTTACTGAACCAGCCCCTCCTTCAAATAAGCAAGTGTTTTTTTCAATACGGTACATACGTCCATACTAAGTACATACATAGTTAAAAGTGTTATTGTTTACTGTTATCACTGTTACCAAACACAAAATGAAATACAGATGAATATGTAGATAAGCAGTATTTTACACACACAAACTTATTACAATTACATTACACATTGAGTATAGTGAGTTATGTTACACGCTGTTTACATATGCAACAGGTGCAGATATGTGCAGCGGTGTGCGTGCGTGTCTGGCAATATTCTGCACGTAATTCGCATTAATTAATGAATTCAAACAAACACGCTTACCAGTAACCGACAAAATTCCCTGATATCATGTACAACGTATTAATAAAAACTTGCCGTACACTTGTTTTTAATGTTAGAACTAAAACTTTCCACTGTTGATGTATGCAATCCGTTTTAACAGTGCTTTAACAGTAGCAGAACCGTCTTTGCGCAAATAATTTATCTTTAACATTATGACAAACTAATATTTTCAGTCAGAACAATGTATATTTTTTGTTATATTTTATTCTTTGTTGTACATTTTGCTTGTCAAATAGTGAATAAAAAAATTTGAATGCGCCGCCAATCAAATGATTGTCATTCCCATGTAAACGTTGCTCCACACTTGACGACTTGACAGCTGTTTGCATTGGACCGTTAAAATTATTTAGAATGTTACACGCTGTACTCAGAATGGCACTGTTAAATGTCATATACATTTGAATGCAAATGGGGCGCCATTTTCAAGACCAGTCAACAGTTATTTTGTAAGTGAAATCAAATGTACTAGAATGTGTTCACAGAACAATATTATAATTAATTGTTTTAAATGTACCAGTCATGTGTATAAAATATATACAAGGTGTTAAATATTCTTTATTTTGCTTAAGCACATTCTTCACCCACTCTCCAATTTAGGCCTGGCAATGATTACTTTTCATTTTGTATGGGCTTAGCGTTTTTTGCATGATTTCGTTTAGTTGATAAGAAAAACTCTTGGTTAAAGTGTAATCAAACTGTGTGTATGTGTGTGTACTTTGTGGCTGCAATGAAAGCATCTGCAAATAGGACTCCTACTTGGGCTTTACTTTCACTGCTGCTCACATGATGCATATAAAGACATTTACACGCACAGTTCTGAACAGTTACTTCCCCCTCCCTTACACCCTCAACACCCCCATCCTGTTCCACATTCCTCTTGCGTATCGCTTACTTTGTTTTCATATAACAGGCGCTCGTTTTTTTATTATTAAAGATTCGTGTGTATGTGACTTGCATAAATGTTGGTTTGAGTAAGCATGAGTTTTTATCTGCCTTAAACTGACACCTAAACTGGGCGCTCAACCAAACTCACACACATACAGACACACGCACACGCACACACACACACACACACGCACACACACTTACATGCTTGGTGCTATTATTTTTTAGGCATTTTCGCTTCAGCTTTATCATATCAAAACTCCGACGTGTTGCCACTTTTTTAAATAAGCATAAACACTGGGACAATCTTCAGTACGCCTTCTTCAGGCTCCCCCGAGTCCTCAGCCACTTGGCGAAAAAAAGCCCGTAATGTGCAGCTGGGGAAAAGGAAAAAGGCATGGAAATGGGCAAAAGTCTGAGGATGAGCCATGACTTGTGGTAAACTGGCAGCAGGTCTAACTATAAAAAACCTTTAACGGCATGTGAGCGAAAGGACAAAGGACAGAAACAGCTGCCTAAGCAGCACAAATCCAATTTCGAGCAGCATGTGAGTGTCCTGCGAGAGTCCTTGACTATATTTTTAAATGCCTGGAAAGAGCTAACATTGTTAAAGAATTTTGTTTGTTTAACACATATTTCTCTTTAATAAATTTATTATTATTATTATTTTTCAATAAACATTTTATGTTTTTTTTTATTCAAGTAATTGAAATCACGAATCCAATTAAATCCCAAAAAAATACCTTTAATATTCATTACAATTAACAGCAATTTAAGCACATCAATTTTAAATAATTGTTAATATACTTTAGCTTTGAAACTGAACTCGTTTTTGAATTTAATAGCAAAAAGATATTAAATTAAAGTTTCTATTTTCACATTAACTGCTTTAAGTAGAAATTCATATTAATAATTTCATGAATTTCATTTCATTTATTAATAGCTGTAAAAAGCAAATAGAAAACGGCAAACAAAATTGTTTTATAAACTAGGAATTTGGCCCGCCCAAAAATTGTTGAAGGTTGGCCCGTTTTATTAACGGCATTCAGTCAAACATTTACACAACGGAACAAACTTTGGAGCCGTAAAACAAAAAGATGCCAAGTCAGCTTAGTTTGTGGGCGGGGAGATACAGAGAGAGAGGGAGCCTTGTCTCCCATAAAGCGCGCTTCAAAGGCAGCAAAAACTCCATTAACTGTCATCAAAAATGCATTTCGCATGCAGAAAATGGGCAACAGAGAAAGAGGGCAAAAAGAGGGTAACTCGGGGGGAGACCATCAAATAGAATAGAATGAAATGGCGCAAATCAAAACACATCAAATAAATCAAAGTGAGAGTACAAAATGAGAGTAACGAAAAACCAAAAAAAAGTAGCCAACACATTTTTATGGCCAATGAACGCAGCAACGCAGAATCCCTCGTGTCTTGGCCACAATTTTTATGCATGCCCTGGGCACAAATTAACTCTCCAATTGATATGGGGTGGTGTATGCGGCTAGGGGGAGGGGGGGGGGGAGGGCTGCTCCCCTGCTGGAGGGTGGCATTGTCACTCCCCGCGCATTATACGCCAGTTGTAGCGGCATTAAATTTATCCCCAATTTGCGTGCAGCGGGCCAACATTTTATGCCTGGCTGGGTGGCGTCGTCTGGCGCTCCACTTTGGCTTATCAAATTTTATTAGCAGGCCAACAAATTGTTGCAAGACGACAAATAACTTCACTGCTGCCACCAACTTATGAGCCGGCAACCCCTAAAATCAAACACAAAAAAAGAAGAGAAAATGCAGTTCGCTGCTTAGCTAAGGTACGTTCTATGTTTTTTTTTTAACGCTGCTATCAATTTCTAAGCATTTCAGGCGAAAAACCAACCCTCTTTCGGGCCCGGCCAAGAGTCGGGCGCAAAGCTGGAAAAATGACGGAAAAGTGCAAACACACGCGAAACTGTCGTCGACTTTGCTCCCCGCTCCCCTTTCCACGAGAGAGCTTTCGGGTCTATGGTAAAACTTGCTAAAACCCAACCCCGCCTTGTTTCGACCGGGGGCTTGGCTTGCCCTTGCCTCGTGCACGAATCCAATAAAAACGTTTTGATAGGCTTATAACCGGGTTTTTCATGTTGCCACACATACCAGTTACAATCAGCAGGAGACTGTGTCCTGATATTATTTCAAATTCACTTGCAAACTGTTACAGCAAATTACAGTGTAAGGATTCTCGACTCAAGAAAATCAATAAAGCCAAAGAAGCTCCTTTGTTAAATACGAATTTAAGGCATTTAACGGCTTAGCTTAGCAAACAATAGCTTTAAATAGCTATAATAAATTAATACAATTTTTATTTAATTTTTCAAAAATTAATTGTTTTTGTTACAACTAATTATTGTCAAAATTCGGTTAATTTGGATATTTTCTAACTTCTGAAAATATATTAATGGTGTAACATTTTAATTATATAGACAGATAAAAGGGTATCCTGCAGCCTGTTTGCTGCTAAAAAGAAAACAACACAAAAAAAAAAAAACAAGAAAAAAAAAAACAACAGGCCTAAAAGTAAGGTTTTATATTTCGGTAAAATATTTAATATTTAATTGGAATTTTTCTGTAAAATATTTCCAATATTAAAATTTAAATATTTGTGTAAAATATTTTCAAGCGAAACGCGACAGATTTCATCGTGTAAACCTAACCCAATAATATTTATATAATCTTAATCTATTTTTCATAAGTCAGTATCTCCTTGCAAAATAATAAATTAAAAATTAGAAGAAAAAAATAAGAAAACGTAAATTTTCTGAAGCGCACTTCTGATGCCAAATGCCAATTTAGATACTTTGTTTTAAGCCACGCACACACAGTTGCCACGCCCCTCCCCCTCGCCCTCTATTTCTCATCTCAATCTGACCTGGGGCCAAAAAAAGCGAATTCAGTTGCAAAATATTTGCGCAATGGCAAATCAGTCAGAAAATCGAAAGAATACATTGGCAAAAATCAATTTTCAATTTAAAATTTAGATGCCAGGCTAAAGATAATAAGTGCGTTGGCTTGAAGAATGTAAATAGAAACGAAAGTTTACCCAAAAACGCAATGAAAATGTTACAGGTTGTACTAGCCTCAAGGGAGGAGTAGGAGGCAAAGGAGGAGGGCGGACAGAGGGTTGCTGCAAAGATTTTTCAAAGCCAAATATTGCTGCATAAATCTGGCGGAAAAAGAAAAATTTGCTTTGCGGTCAGTGGATAGGCGAAAATTGTTGGACTATGATGTGTATTGAATGGTTGGCTCTCTTTTTTTATTTTGTGGGGTTCTTTGATTTTTATCGTTTGTTGGCGAGTTTTTTATGAGCTCAGTGCCATTGTTGAGGCAACAACACATCGCCCCCCCATTCTCCGACGCCCCGCTGTTTGTCCAATTCTCGAGTGGGTCGAGCATTAGACAAATTCGATGTATTTTTGAGATACACGCAGCTATCTCTAAATTCGCCTGGTTTTATGGCTTGTGTTTGCGCAAGCAAATCAAAAAAATGCACAGGAAATTGCTTTTCCGCAATCTCATCCCCTTCAGCTGCTCTATTTTTGCGTTTAGAAAAATAAAATGTAGTTATATATATATAAAATATTTTAGTTCAAGAATTCTGTGTCTAATTCATTTGCATGCTTTAATTTAATAACACTTCATCAAGTCCTTTCACTGACAGTTGGGTTTTTGTTCTTGGAGTTCAAGTATTCACTTTATTGCAAAGTTCTTGCGAAAATTAATTCATTAGCATTTTATTACTTTGACGTTGGCTCCTTTGCAACTTCGGTGTCTTTGTTTTCGTTTGGCATCACTTTGATGTGTAATTAAATCAATCATCAGTTTCGAGCGTGCGTCGAGCTCCAAGTTGATTACCTGCCTGAATATGAATACGGCAGCTGTCTTACCTGGCGCTGCGACAATGCACAGGTGAAAGAAGGTGGGTGGGTGGTTGCTTAACGGAATGTCTGTTGGTTGTATGTTTATCCCCCGATTGTAAGCTGAATTGTTGACATAACAAAGCACGAATCAATTGGCTATTCTGGATGCCTTTAACAACATTGTGTACTATCGAACCGGACAAAAATGCATTTTACATTTACACTTTACATACACACACAAATGCACACATACATACACACGTACAAGCAGTAAGTAGGGTATCCAAAATTCGAAATATTTAAAATTTGTATATGTTTCACGTTAAAATATTCTTTCTAACTCTTAAAGTTTCGGAGACATGCTTAATAAACGGTTGATAAACAACTGATAAATATCGATCTTTAAAAAAACTTGATCTGTATTTGGTATACAAATACGAATTGAAAATTTTTACAATGTTACATTTTCACAAAACCATTTTACCCTTTTTTACCCAGCAAACTCTTCAAGATGAGATGCATTAATTTGGTCTAAACCAGACTACGCACCTGGAGAGTATCTGGATATTCATGTAATTTGCATTTAGAATCGAATTCTCGAAGAGCTCGAAAATATAAGAGAAATTGCTGTACTTTACATTTGTATCTTTTATTTAAATTTCCAATGTGCCATGAAAATAAATTCTTGTTTAAAGGTAATATTTCATGATATGTTTATATCCCCGTGTGCTGCTGCTGATGATGCTGCTGCTCCTGTGTTATCCTTTCCGCCTGCGTATCGCATTACATTGCGCACGTATCCTGAGTGCGTCAATATTCAGCTGTTGCTTTTGCTTCTTATATATTCTTTTTTATTTTTGCAGTTGCGCCCCTTGGCCTTATCGGCTGCTTATCATTGCCAACATGCAACAACATAAAACAATAAATATTTTATGGCCTTTTGCCGAGCGCATAAATCTCCTGAAATTGATACTCCGTACGTGTGAGCTGGGGGCTTTAAGCATACAAGAATCAAGCTAGCACATTGACACACTGCTCTTATAAAAATTTTACAAAAAAAAATGTTTTCTCGTGGGAATTTAAGTATTTACCTTTCAAACCGATTGATTTCAGCGCTTCAGTATTTGTACCGTGAATAGAAGCCACCTCGATTGAGGCTTACCTTGAAAAGCGGATGAGATGGGCGGCCAACAGGTGGTACATCAAGATAAACCATTTCACAACTTGCATTAACTGGAACCAGATTAATGGACGGCTGCTCTCTCACTAACAAATCGGGCATTCAGCTGGACACCAGGCGCGAGAATCTGCTGTTCATGGTTCGCTGTCTAGATGAATTCTAAATTTCAGTCTAAAAATAAAATTTTTGGTCCAAATTCATGTAAAAGATTTTCGAATATATACTATACAGTTCCCATATAAGGACAGGTCTCAACTTTCCCCAATCGTAACTTTGCCAAAACTCAACCGATTTTGATGAGGATGGTCTTTTTGTTCATGGTTCGTTGTCTAAATTAATTCTACATTTCAGTCTAAAAATAAAATTTTTGGTCCAAATTCATGTGAAAGATTTTCGAATATATACCCTAGTATTCCCATATAAGGATAGGTCTCAACTTTCCCCAATCGTAACTTTGCCAAAACTCAACCGATTTTCATAAGGGTGGACTTTTTGTTCATGGTTGGTTGTCTAAATTAATTCTACATTTCAGTCTAAAAATAAAATTTTTGGTCCAAATTCATGTAAAAAATTTTCGAATATATATCCTAGTGCACCCATATAAGGATAGGTCTCAACTTTCCCCAATCGTAACTTTGCCAAAACTCAACCGATTTTCATAAGGGTGGTCTTTTTGTTCATGGTTCGTTGTCTAAATTAATTCTACATTTCAGTCTAAAAATAAAATTTTTGGCCCAAATTCATGTAAACAATTTTCCAATATATACCCTAGTGTTCCCATATAAGCATAGGTCTCAGGTTTGAAACCCATGCAAAGTTTTTTTAGTAAACGCTGAGAAATACATTTCTGTTTTAAATCCTTCATTTGGTTACGTAGTCTTTAAGCCGTCGTAGCTTAGAAACGCTAACAAGCACACTGAAAAATGGCAAACAAATACTCTGCAAAAATATTGTTGTTACATTTAATGCTCAATTAACGCATTTGCCACTTAAAATTCAGCCAAGCACAAAATTTTTATGCTCCAAAGCGAGGAGGCACAAAACGTGCCACAAAGCACAAAGGTTACAGAGCAGAGCCGTTTTTCCCACCGACCCCCCTCCTGCTACGCATTACAGTACAGAACTCCAAATACTCCGTGACTCGTTGCCCACAAGAAAACGAAACATTTGTCATTGCAGTTTGTCGCGAGGGCGAAGCTGCACTTTATCCACAAACAAAAGGGGAGCGCAAAGCTTTAACTTCGTCGTTAGGCGTTTTATGACTCCTGCAATTACAAACACAAATGCAAAAAAAAAAAGAGAATGAAAGAAAGAAGAAAAGAACTCGAAGTGAGTGATGTAATGCGCATAACGGCATTGCTGCTGCCTGCTACTCGCATCTCTCTCTCTCTCTCTCTTTGTTGCCTGTTGACATAACGAATGCCTCAACATTATTATTATTATTATTTTTCTTTTCTTTTTTGGAGTTGCTGCTTTGCGTGTGCACTTCCGCTCTACTTATACGCATAACTCGCATTGCGATGTCGTTGAGCGGTTTGTCGAGTTAATGACACTGGCAGCTGAAGTCCTCACCTCGCCGTCGCCCCCTCATCCTCATTGGCGGCCTAGCAACCGTCACCCTGCGTCTGTCAACGCCGCCGACGCGTGCAAAAATCATTTTTCTCGCACATTTTTCACAGCACCCTTCAGCAACATTTTATATGTATGTATGTATGTATATATTTTTCATTTTACACATTTCTCATAGCGCCTGCAAAAATTGCCTATAATTGTGTGTGTAGGGATTGTATTTGCCAATCTTGTTGTTGTAATCGTTTTGAGTACTCAAGGTACGTCGCGTGGTAGGGAAGCAAATTCAATTTTTTTCCGGCTTCTGCAGTTGACAGTTAATTATTTGTACAAAAACGAACGCAGATGTTGCCACTGTTGAAGGGTTTAACCAATTACCAAGTGTTGAGGCCTGATATAAAGCAATATTTAAATAGTATGTCTAGTTTTTATACAACAAATAATGTTAGTTTTAATAAAAGCTTCAAAACTTGAACTGTATTCAAATCATCTAGATTTTCTATGATAAACAATTCATTTTTAAATTATTTCTAAAACTTACTTTGACAAATAAACTGCAAAGAGTTTTGAACTTTTCTCAAAAGTTCTGTATCTGTGAATTTCATCAACTCTTCAACTCTCTCAGTTTTTCATTTCATTTTCTTTCACAACTCTTTGCAGTGTTTTAGCAAAAAACAGAAACTTTGAAACTAAGTCAATTTCTTTTAAGCATTTCCCCTAGTTCTATTTGTTTATTGGGTTAAAATGTTGCCATCGGCATGGACTCGATTTGTCAGCAATTGTTTGCGGCTTTTGGTGGCTTTTGGTTGCAGTCAATCCCAAGAGTCAAATTAAAAATGCAAAATGTCATGACATCAAGTGGTTTTAACTGTGCTTTGATTCGGTCGCAGATATTTTGATATTTGAAATTTCAACCACATTGTAAATAACGGGAATAACGCAGCATGGTTAAAAACAGAGCAAAATATTTAGGCAATTATTTGGTTTCATTTATAACTTTAAAGCAATTTTTTGGAAGTAATAACAAATAATAAACAAAGTTTCGGTTAAAATTCAATTATGAAAATATTAATTTTCGAGCTTCGCAACATTTTGTGCCAGCAACATTGCACTTTAGCAACAGTTGAATATATACATCTAAGAATAATTACCTTTAATGCTGTTGTTATGTTGGCAACATTTGAGCTTAGCAACATTTAAACTTAGCAACAAGTGCCCACAGCGTTGCCAACTTATTGTGTTTAAGAACTAATTTAAGTAGTTGCAGAAATATGGCTGAGATTGCATGAAAGTAGGTAAGGAAGAGCAGCAGCTTAACCAACGATAATCATAACAGTAACAGTGAACAACTTGCATAAATTTATATGCTGCTTGAGTTAATGAACTGCACAACGTCTAGTCATATGTGTATGTGTGCATTTATTTGTATTTTGTGCTTGTGTATCTGTGAGATACTCTGCATCTGAGCGCTGCATAAATGCAAAATAAGCTACATTTCATAATTGAATAACACTCAGTGTGTGTCTGTGTGTGTGTTTGTGTGATAAGCATTCAGCAATGTTTTGGTGTTCGTATAATTCACTCACTCCCCAATGCATAAATTTTAACCCGTCAAATATTTGCGCCGTATTATATTTCATTTTGTATATTTGCTGTCGTTATTGGTATTGGGTTTTCAGTGTGTGTTGAGTGCTGTAAATACACAAATTCTAAATTTAATTATTGGTCTATGAATAGCCCTCAAAACGGGTCGGCTAATAATTTGCTACTAACTTATCAGCAAATTGTGATCAATTGAAAAACAATCATCGCATAAACATTGTGGTCAAATTTACCTGCACTTTGGCTGGACTAATATCTAATCGTTTTTTGCAGACCTGTGATTAATTGAATCGAGTAAATTCAAGCATTAGCAAGTTGAGTTTCCATTACGTGATTCATAATTAATCACAAGTTCTTTGTCTTCCCTTGCACAGTATTAGTTTAAATGTTCGTAGAGTCAGATGACACAATGAAATCATATTACACAGCTATTGAGAATGTATTCAATTTGGTGCTTATAATATATAGTATTTTTATAACCTGTTCGCAAAGTAATAAGAGTGTATTGGTTATGTACAAATGTCAATAATATACATATGTCATTTAAAGATATTCAAACGACTATAAATTTGCTAAAAGTCAACCGATTTTCACGTTTAATGGCATTTATTTCATGATTTGTCCTATAAATTGATTCTATATTTAAAATAAAAAATTTTTCTGAAAAAAAAACATTTGAAATTTTTTGGTAAGAAAGCATGCTAGGAATTGCAAATATATATTTTAAATCGATTGTGGGTGGCTTAATTAGTATAAAAAACAACATTTAAACTGATTCTAAGGGGATAAAATTTTTTGTCAAAAATTATGTGAAAATTGACAAAATATTTGACATGTAAAGTAATCAGGTCCACAGGTCCCATATTTCAAACTCCCATAATTTTGCCAAAAGTGAACCGATTTTCACGTTTAATGGAATTTATTTCATGATTTGTCCTATAAATTAGTTATACATTTAAAATAAAAGCATTTTAGAAAAAAAAATTTGTTTAAATGTTTTTACTCATTTAGAATTGAAAATGTATATTTTGTAATCGATTGTACATATAAAAAATGCAAATGCAAATGCAAATAATTGCATTTACCCCACTGTGAGCGAGTATTGCGCTGGCGGTTACACCCGACTGCAACGTTCTTACTGGTTTGTATTCAATTTGGACCTTGTTTTCCTTAAAGACTCAAATAAAAATGAAAATAATAAAATACCTTATCTCTATTCAAACAAACCAACAAATGAAGATTCCAAAACGCACAACGCGATTATTAGGTCAGGTTTGTAAACCAGTCTTGAGGGCACCGAGATGAATACAATGAACAGAACGTCATAGTTATGACGTAGTGCTCAATATGATAATGAGATACACAATACCTATTACTGGTTGGTTATATTTTATTTTCGTTTTTGTTTATTTAAAAAAGTAGCCAACAGATATACGAGTTTGCTTTGATGTTTAGAGATGAGTTGTGATTTGGTCAGATACACAAAACGGTGTGGGTCGGAAACAAGTATGTAATTAATATAATAGTGCCCAGGCAAAGTTCAAATCAAGGCAAGAAATAAAACAAGCTACGATTCAGTCACAAATTGTCGACGGAACGAATCGCACCAACAAATCGAAGTGAAATAAATAAATTTGTGTGAGTGTTGTGGGGTAGACAAAGAGAAATATTTTCTTTTATTTATTTTGTTACTCGCACGCCAATTGGCCTGGCAACTTGACATTGTTGACAAGCTGCCAGGGAATGGGAGCTCTTCCATTCCACGAATGACCAAAGTGCCCAAAGTTCAGAGCAAATTTGTAGTTTAATCGGCTTAGAAGTCGCGTGCGTAAACCAAGTCAAAGTCAAGACTGCAAAAAAATATAGTTTAATCTGAACTCTAAAGCCGGACTCGTGGCTTATCAGTTGGTGACGAAGATTCTGTCGGGGGGGTTATCAGCGCACTTGACCAATATTTGCAGTTATTACTTTTGTTTTTGTGCGTCTGATTCAATTGAAAGTATTACACACAGATACACAAATACATCGAATCGTAATCAGCATAGTCGCATATATTTTTTTCAGTTTCATATAATGTGACAAAGTTTCATTCTCGCATCGGCAGTCAACATTTGTGCTTCACAGTGATCGCAGCAATAGAATATAATATAATATACACTATATCCATTATATATATAGGAAAATGCCATTAACGTTGCGTTTGAGGCAGTTAATGCTTTTTGCTCTGTGCCTGTGCCTGGTTCCAGTGGAGAGCAATGCGGGTTTATCATTTTTATTAGGAAATATTACGCTTTTCAATGTGAACTTCAAAACCCCATCTTTACTGGGTCGTTCCATAACGGTCAAAAGCAATGTGCAAATTGATAACAATGTGGATCCCAATATTCAGGAGGATTCACATTTGAATACGGTAAGTAAAAATGAATTTCAATAAATCATATATATTTATATGCAAAATGTTTGTCTCTCTATTTAATTTATTGTATTTGTAGGGTATTGAGATTTAAGATACTTATTATGAAATATAAATTCTAATTGAGTAAAAAACCTCCTAAATATTGAAAAATCAAAATGATCAACAAAAAATTTAATTATGATTAATTATCAGTAAAGCTCCGCTTAATTACGTGTGTATAACCGGATCTATTTACTCAAATTCTAAGCAGTTTTTTTTTTTAATTATTTTAAATTTGCATTTCATTCAAGAAAATATTGTTCCATATTTTTTATATTCTAAATCCATTGAAAACGGTTTTGTGCAAATGGACTAAAAATAAAGGGTATCTCCGAGCCGGGTAGTCCCGACTTAATAATCTTACTTATTGTATTGTTTCAAAGTTCACAGCTTAATCTCAACAATGGTCTATTGCCAAAAATGATTCAAAATATTCAAATAAGCAATAAAAGATCAGATTATAAAATAAAAAAAATCTATTGCATGGAATGTTTATGAGAGTGATTAAATCTTAAGTATTCCAAAGAAATAATCTTCTGCAACTGAATAATTTAATTTTTGTTATCTGCCCACAGTACAGTCTTATTAAGAAGTATGGCTATCCGGCGGAGAATCATACGGTGACAACCGACGATGGTTACATATTAACCCTGCACCGCATCGCACGACCTGGGGCAACGCCAGTTCTTCTAGTTCATGGTCTACTGGACAGCTCGGCAACGTGGGTAATGATGGGTCCCAATAAGGGTCTGGGTATGTAATATGAAATTCCATCCAAACATACAAATTTCTAATATTCCACTTTATTTTAGGTTACTTGCTTTTCGAGCAGGGCTACGATGTGTGGATGGCCAATGTGCGGGGCAATACGTATTCCAGAAAGCACATTAAGTACACGCATCTGCATGCCAAATTCTGGGATTTCACATTTCACGAAATGGGCGTGCACGATATACCAAAAACAATCGATTATATACTCCAAAAGACGGGCTTTCCGCAACTTCACTATATTGGGCACTCGCAGGGCACCGTTGTCTTCTGGATTATGGGCAGTGAGCGACCCGAGTATATGGACAAGATCATATTCATGCAGGCCCTGGCGCCAGTTGCGTATTTGAAGCACTGCAAGAGTCCGGTCGTTAATTTCCTAGCCGAGTTTCATATGTCGGTGAGCGTAAGTTCTTCTATGCGAATCTCAATGCGGTTACTTATAGTTGCCCCTTTTTGCAGTTTGTCCTCAAGCTGATTGGTGTTCATGAGTTTTTGCCCAAAAACGAATTTATTGTGATGTTCAATCAACTCATTTGCGATGAGACCACCATAACTAAGGAGATCTGCTCCAATGTGATCTTTCTGACCACAGGCTTCGATAAGTCGCAGCTGAATGAGACCATGCTGCCCGTTGTGGTGGGGCATGCCCCAGCCGGTGCTTCCACCAAGCAAATGCAGCACTTTGGACAGGTGCGCAGATCCGGCGAATTCCGACAATTCGACTACGGCTGGCTGAGAAATCACTGGCGTTACAACAGCATAACCCCGCCGGCATACAAGCTAGAGAATGTCAAGGCCAAGGTCGCCCTGTATTATAGCCAAAATGATTGGCTAGCACAGCCGACGGATGTTGCTGCCCTGCGAAAGAGGCTGCCGAATGTCGTAGCCCAATATCTGGTGGACTATCCGGAGTTTAATCATCTCGACTTCATTTGGGGTGTGGATGCACTTGAGCTGCTCTGGAATCAAATGCTTGAGAATATGCGTTTGCATGATACTGACAATACCATAGATACTACTAACTGATTAACATAGATTTTATATTTTAGATACTATACTTACAGTATGAGCGCAATTGCAACGCATTTACGTATTGAATATTTATAAATTGTGCAAAGCTTAGAATAAAACAAATTGCATGTGATAGATTTTTATCTTTGTTCGAGTCTATTCGTTATATTCGCAGAAACTTGACTAAGTGGTTAAATAGGTGCAATACATATTCATAGTTGGATAAAAAAATAAATACATTTGTCAGTTGAATTTATTGTTTGAATTATCTTTCTACTGACTTTTGTTGAACGACCTATGAAACTTGTTTGACATTGCACCAGGAGATTAAAGCAGCGTTTCTCCGATATATTTTGCATCATTTTACATTTAAATTGCAGTCGCGTGATCTCCGCAGCTGGCATTGGAATGCATAAGTTAATAATCATTGCCGGAGTCAACTATCGGCTACTTATGTCAGGAACTTCAGCTAGTTAGCAGCGATCAGTGACAACAGATCGGGCGTCGAGCACGGTTTACTTTTGATCACTTGCAAATAAAAAACATTTTGAAATATCTATAAAAAAGCTGTTTATTAGCTATGTTGCTAAAATTACATTTAGATGAAACAAATAGTAGTTAACGGTTATTATAACAGTGCCTTATTAATAGTAAAGTTTAGTTAATTTTTTTTTAATTTTGTAGTAGTAGTGAAGTGTCGTGAACTGTAGTAGTTATTGTAAATGTTACTTGGCGTATACGTGAGGTGCAGTGATATTAATACCACTTTGAAGTAAGGACTTAAGGACATCCTTAGATTTTATAATTATATAAACCACTTTGGTGTAGTTGAACTTTTAAGAGTAGCGTAGATTCAAATTTCTTGCCCAAAATATATTCATAAAGAAAACATCTTCACTCTCTTAAGTATAAATGTAATAAAAGGAAATGGATCAAGTAATGAAATTAGGCTATTAATTTACGCATTACTTCTTTTTTTTTAGTCTTTATACGAAATTTTTCCTTTTTGCAAACAAAATTTTTTATTACTTTTGATCACTCGCAAATATTATACAATTGGAGACATATTTAAAAATAAGCTTATTATTAGCTATGCGACTAAAATTAATTTTAAATGGAACGAATAGTATTTATCGGTTATTATAACAGTGCCTTATATATAATAAAGTGTAGTTCATTTGATTACAAATTTTAAAGTGAATTGTAGTACTATTTCATTATAAGTGTTTTATGGCTACGAGGCGTATACGTGACGTTTAGTGATATTAATACCACTTTGAAGTAAGGATTTAAAGCTATTCTTAGAATTTAAAATTATATAAACAGCTGCGGTGAAGTTGAACTTTTAAGAGTAGCGTAGATTCGAAAGCATTCAAATTACTTGCCCAAAATATACACATTTTTAACTTGAAGGAAATATTTTCGCTCTCTTAAGATAAATGTAGTAAAAGGAAATAAATCAAGTAGTGAAATACGGCAATTAATTTAATATAAATCTGGACAAGCATTTCTTGTTTTTTTAGTCATTATACGAAATTTTTCAATTTCTTATTTAATTTTTTTTAAGAAGAAGAAGCATTTGAAAAACAATTCTTCTTTAAATAGTATTTTGATATACCTTGTAATCTTTATTTATTTTTTTTTTTTTAAATACAATGTAACGTTTATCGATTTATTATTCCCGTACAAAGGTGATTTGAGACTGGTTTAGATAGAATCAGTAAACTTGTTTTACCGTAATAAATTTACTTTCAACTAATTTCGTATCTTGTTGCATTAAACTTGAACTTGGCGTGCAACAAGCCAATTAATGTGTTTTATATTTTTATACTCTTTGGGTTAGTGTGTCAGGCGGAAATATTTATTGAATATATATTACATAGACGTGTTACGAAGATAATACCATGTGTATATTATTAGTATATTATTGCCTAATCTGGTTATGCCTGCATGCAAATCTAATACTCGGATATATTCCCGAGTACGATCCGGGTGTTATTGAAGATGCTCATCTGCGAACGGTAAGTGAAATATCGCGTGCCATCTCAGCTTTAGATTTTAGTTCTAGCTTTGAATAGCTATTTCGGTTTCCAGCCCGGGCTCATCAAGAAGTATGGCTACGAGTGCGAAGTGCATAAAATTAATACCGATGATGGGTTTCGACTAACGGCACATCGTATTCCCAAACCTGGGGCCCAGCCTGTGCTGCTCGTGCACGGACTAGAAGATAGCTCTTCCGCCTGGGTACTTACCGGACCAGGCCGGGGTCTGGGCTATCTACTGAGTGATCGGGGCTACGATGTCTGGCTGCTTAACGTGAGGGGCAATCGCTATTCGCGCAAGCATCGCAAATATGATCAGCTGGAGCGTCAGTTTTGGGACTTTTCGTTCCATGAGATCGGCATTTACGATCTGCCCGCTGGCATTGACTATGTGCTGGAGAACAGCGAGAGCCACGAGCAGCTCCACTATGTGGGCCACTCGCAAGGCACCACCGCGTTCTTTGTCCTGGGCGCCGAGCGACCCGAATACATGGAGAAGATCAAGCTCTTTCAGGGACTCGCGCCAGTCGCGTATTTCGAATATATAAATCAGCCACTTCTTAGGCTAATAATTCCTCTCGTACCCAGAATTATGGTAGGTCTAACATAATTTTTATTTTAATATACTTTCAATTGATTCTTTCAGCGTATGGCCAACCTTCTTGGAATATATGAGTTTCCGCCGGAGAATGAAGTCTGGCGGGAGCTGGGCTACAATCTCTGTAGTTTTGTATTTCTTAACACCTGCATCGAACTTGCCATGCAGTCCATGGGCATGGACATCGAACAGGTGAATAAGAACATTGTGCCAATACTACTGGGCCATTATCCGTCTGGCAGCTCGGTCAAATCATTTGTCCACTTTAGCCAGCAGATTAAGACCGGCGGTTTATACAAATATGACTTTGAGAATTCCCGTGTGAATCGACGCAAATATGGCAGCTCTAAGCCACCGGCGTACAATTTGGCCAACATCGACTGCAAAGTGGCTTTGTATTATGGCCAAAATGATTTACTAGCGGCTGTCAAGGATGTGCAGCGGTTGCGCGACGAGCTGCCAAATGTGGTCCATGATGAGAAATTGGCATACAAGAAGTTTAATCATCTCGACTTTTTGATCGCGAATGATGTTAAAGAACTGCTCTATGATAGCATGTTTGAAGTAATGGAAAAAGTCGACAATGACGAACTTTAGGTACAATTTAAAATCTATTTATATTGCTATTTATATATTTATTTATGTGTATCTTTCTGTAAATAACATGATATACATATGTATATATAAGCATAAAAATATGGATATTATTTATTATCCCTATTCATAATAGTGATTTATGTGCAGATCCGATATTTATATTAGACAGCTGTCACTGTGGCAACGTGATAAATTTATATACGCCAGGTATTTAATCTTCGACCCGAGGCTTTGTCTTGTTTCTTATTTTCAATTTCAATAAATTCACAAGTATTTTGCGAAACAGAGAAAAGCGACTTACGTATTTAAGGTATTGTGTTATTATGGCTATTTAGCATGTTTGAAGCATGGCCAAAACGATTCAAAATTCGGTTGCCATAATTCGAGACTATGTTAACAATTTTCGTTTTGTGGCTGCAATTAAATATGGCATAAATGTGAAAATTTGCCCAGCGCCAACTAAAGTGGCTGGTCAGCCACTTAAAAGCGACATTCAACTGTATTATATACATATATATTTGTATATATATTTCTAAATGTATTATTGTAATTTTATATGGAAGCAGGAGGCTTTGAAATGGAAAATCAGATTAAATATTTAAATCAGACAAGAGCCTGTGGCTGGCCAAAAGTACGAGTATTTGATATATGGGCTTGTGTGTGTGTGTGGGAAAATCCTCTCTATAACTGTGAAAAATTTATTGCAAGTACATTTTATTTAAATGCTTTCCATACTGACAATAGCAGTCGTCGGCCTGCAAATCGAGTTTGGGGGGCAAGAAATGTCCACTGACAAATGCAAAAGCTGCCAAAAAACATCCCAACACACAAAAATTTCATTGGCATGTGCACATACATATGGCAATGTGTGTGTGTGTGGGTGTGTATTGGGCAACCACAAGAAAATAAAAGTGTCATTCTATAAATGCAAACTTAATCATTTGCAGTCTGCAGCTCGACCGTAAAACCAAACAAAGCCATTTCCATCTGCCCCCAAATAACAACGTTACAAATATAACGAACATTTTATGGAAACAATTAAAGAACTGTCATTGGGTACACTTAAAGCGTATACTCTTCCAAATAAATTTAAATATTTATATTTTGAAAATATATAAAAATTAAATTTAAGTTTAATTTGGTTTTTATTTCTGAATTAAGTTAAAAAATATTTTCAGTTCTTTTATGCAATGTTTGTTTCAGGTACTTGATATGGTTCTCATCAGCTCAATTTTTACACTTCTACTGCTGTTGTTCTTGTGGTTAAGATCGGGTCCAGGAGCAGAATCGGACATATCAATCATGTCACTTGACCAAGCGGAAGTCGAGTTTTGTTTTGTGCTGACGTTTGGTAGGAACTTTCATCAAAGTTTGGCCATCGAAAAATCTCTTTCGACACGAATCCTAAACAAGCCTCAATACTTTTGTGAAATAAATTCTTTAAAATTCGTTGGTCACCTATTGTTTGGCACATTTGCATGTTGTCCTCAAACGAGTTGTGCCTGCTCTCGATACGGAGTAGTTAAGACTAGATGAAGGGCCTGCAAGTGCCCAGGCAGGTGGTGCGGGTGGGGGTCGGGGTGCGGACATAAGATACCATTATCAGTTGTGCTGCTGCACAACAAGTGATAAAAGCGACACCCGGGCCACTAACTGGGATTTGATGCTCAAACAAAAGCCGCTTTCCAACCAGAAACCAACAGCAGCCAAACCAATCGAAGTCAGTTCAAGATTTGCATTTGAATGAAATATGGGGAGGTGGGAAAGTTTGTGTTTAGTTTTTTGTATACCCTGCGACAATCAAATTTTAAAATGATTATTTTCTAAATTGAAAAGTGGTGTCATAAAATAATTAAAATGAAGCAAAGCATAAAAATAGATTTTTTTCAGATAGTAATTTGAAATTTAGTAAGTATGAATTAGTGTCGCCGTTTCACTAATATCGATAAATATTGATTTTAAGACTTGGTTTTCTTACCATATCTCTAAGACTATAAAACATAGAGGCAGCCACTGATAAACACTGTGTTTCAGATCGTTACAGGGTATCTCCGAGTCAGGCATTTCGGGACAGCTTGTTTTGCTGTTGTTGTGGCTTAGCTCTAGTGCTATCCTTACGCCCACGTAAAGAGGTTTGTGCATCCCACTCTTAAGCACAACAACAGTTTTTGTGTTTTGGCAGGCAACACAATTGAAAGCTTTAAATGTTCTTTGTTTGACATTTTCCGTTTTTATTGCATATTTTCGGGCACCCAATCTTGGATTAAGAGCACACAAGCTGCTGCCACAGCTTAAGCTTGAGATTGAGTTATGACACAATATACATACATGGAAAATTTAAGACAATTTATGTTAGTGCATTACTGGCCTATAACGAAGCTTATTATTATCTTTTATATAGCTGGATATTTCATTTTTTATGAGGATGTATGCTGAAAGGTAGACTATATTGATGTTAAGGGCATTTGTTGTATATTTGCATTTGAATATTAAATTATAGAAGCTTAAAGAAATAAATAATTGTTTTTAGGAATTTTAAATTATGAATTTTATTATTTATTTTATTTTAAATGCGATATAAAAATATTATTTATTACAATTACATTAAACATTTAATAATGAGTAAGCTTTAAAGAAAAACTATGTAACAACAAAATATAAATATTTTTGTCAGTATTTTATTAAGTTTATCCCAATATGTATTTTAAGATAACATTTAAGTGCAAGGCCAACCCCACAAAGGAAGGAAGTTAGTGGAGGACGCCTAAAAAATATTACATTTCCTAATCAAAAGCGTAATTTGATTTGTAGAAATTTTAATTAAGGCACGACTGCAAAACACCCTCAAAACTGGCAAACAAAAGCTCTACTTCCCCCTCTCAGCATGTTGAGATGGCTACTACCGTACATCTATTCCCATATCATGCATTCTCTTATTGTTTCTGGCCAAACCACTTTTTGCGGGCAAAGGAATAGAGTGAGGGCAGAAGTGGGGGGCTGGACTGGCACATCTGCAGGATTCACAGAGTTTGAGTACATCAAAATATCTAAAATTTCATAATTGCAACTGGTTTCCTTGTTTGTTCTTTTGGTTGCACCAGCCAAATACTTGGCATCTCATATGACCGGACCACAAAACATTTAATTTATTGTTTTATAATATTTATTTTCATCTCGAATACATTTTTGTTTTGAGGCTTTGTTATACCCTGAACCCTGTAAAGCGGTTGTTTCGTTATTTTTGGTAAACCAATTTTATATATTTAATTTATTAACTTTAGACAATTGCCATGTTTTTCTAACCAAAGTAAACCAAAGTAGATTTAACTTACAGCCCAAATAAACGTTCAGCAATTTGTCACGCTTCGTAACTTCCTCTTTAGAGCCACGTTAACTCGTTAGAAAACCTATCAACCACATAAAACTCTGAAAAAAATATCCCCCAATTTAACGCGAGTGTCATTTGCCAAAATTCAAAATAAACAAAAAAAACTTTTCAAAAATTACACCAAAACAAAGCAAAACAAAAAAATCTAATTAAAAATTTGCAGCGATGCCCGCGAAAATGCTGCTTCCTGTTTTTACCCCACCCCACCCTGCCCCCCTGTACACCCGGCAAGCGCTCGCAGCGACAAACAAAAAAGCAATTACAGTGCCTCAAACTGTTGCAACGTCCAGCAATGACAACAGAGCCGCTAAACTTGGGCCCAATATTAGCAGACGCCCACGACCGAGGCCGGCCACGATGGAGCCAGTGAAGCGACCAGTTGCCCAGCTCCCAATTTGGACCGCCTGTGGTCGTACTCGACATAACAGGCAGGCAGGATATCCTACTGGTTGCTGCTGCTGCCCCAGCAGCTGCTGTGTGTGTGTTAAATACGCGAATGTCCTTCCTAATCTCATTTGGCGATGTTATCCTGCCTGCCAAGCAGACAACAGCAGCGATTGCTTCACTGGAGCAACAACTGTCCGCCTGGGGCCAAAAAGGAGTTTTTATATATACATACATATACATATACATATATATATATATATATATATATATATATATATATATATATATATATATATATATATATGTGTGTGTGTGTGTGCGGTCCTTTTTCCCACTTTGTAACAAAAACAAGGCAACTCTATTTTACATTTTTTGGTTAAACTTTTTACATTTTGTTAGCTACCGATCCCAAATGCAGTCGTCCCTCAGTGCTACCCTGTTTTGTATACCCTGTAATTTCATTAATATTTCTGGGGTTTGTTATACTTGTATACTAGTATATTTTATATTGAAGATATAGACTAATTTTGGATATAAACTTGTAGTTATTCTCTTGTTTTTTTTTTGTCGGTTTTGGTAAAGAATTCAGAAATTATTAAAAAATTAAAATACAATTATTAATATTTTACGTTTATTTATAACATAATTCCTATTACTATAATATATTTATTTGTTTTCTAAATTTTTTATAGAGTATTTTGGTATTCACAACTTCTTCTAGTTGGTTTAGTGGAGCTTTTACGCTTTTGTTGATGGTGGATTTTGTGGAGGACGCGTCTCGTGCAGCCGCAGTTACCACATGGAACACGACAAAACGCATGAAAGTGCTGTTGTGTGCATGGCTCCATGTCGCACACACACACACACACACATACCTACTAAAAAATTGTGCTTCCCTTTTTTATTACTAGGAAAAAGTGAAGACAATGAGCAAAAAAATTTCGCACCCGCGGTGACCAAAAACATTTTTTTTGCCTTTTTTCGTATAGCTTAACAAGACGAAGAGGGTGTATAGCCGTGTGTGTGGGTGTGTGTGTGTGGACGGGTGTGTGTGATTTTTTGGCGTTTATTATTGTGTTTTTATGCATGCGCGCATATTGTGAATGTCCTTGGCCATGGTAGCTGGTAACTGCAACATGATATAAGGTGTTAAAGCGGACCAAAATCCAACTGGCGGCTGCAAGGATCAAATTCTATATATGTATGTAAGTGGTGAAGGCTGCGAAAGTGCGATTCGGATCAGATGGCTTTACTATACTAAAAGTTTTTAAATATTTTTCAACTGTATACAAGTGAGTTATGGCCATTTTATCCATGAGTTTACTGGAACTGGTATATGGGAGAATACCATTTGAGAGTTGAGATATTGTGAAGAATAATTATGTTTTCATTTTTTTTTTCACCAAATAAACTTTATGTTAATAATAAGAATATTGTATAGACATTACAAATAAATTATGTAACTAGAAAGAAACTTAAAAATTATGAGAACTAGCCGATGAATACTAAATATGTTAAATTAGTTTATTCAAACAAAAATGTTAAATAATAATAATAACATCTCTAATACTTTTGATTTAAGTAAGTAATGTTTTATATTCTTTTCCCAATTGTTTAATTTGTCATCTTGGTGATCAATTAAAGTCTTCTTTAATTTTTTTGAGAGAGAGAATTCACAAATTTCTTAAATTACTTCTTTTAATTACAGCATAAAAAATAATAATGTTTAATATAATTTTCTTATCTATTCTGTAGGCTTATAGAAATGCCTCTAATGATTAAACCAATCCGAGATTTATAACCAAAAGCTGGAAAATAGCTTGTTAAGCTCAAAAATTGGGGAAAATTACGCATACGAAATCGTTGCATGTCAATATTTGCATAGGTGGTGAGCGTAGGTGAGGATTGGGGGGATAGTGCGTGGAATGAGTAAAGAAATACCTAAACAAGTGAGAAGGCTCTAGTCGGGGCCGCCCGACTAGGAGATACCCTGAACGCTGCGATCTGGTTCTATAAACATTTCAGCTCGTTTACACATACATACACAAATTCACA
>SCDY01001676.1:0-40656 GCA_004143825.1 Drosophila micromelanica
ATCATGATCAAAATGCCATCAGACATGAAATCCGTTAAGTTTTGACAAAGTTATGGGAGTTTGAAATATAGGAGCAACGGTTCCGAGATCTTTACATGTCAACATTTTTGTACATTTTAGCATGATTTTTGACCAAAAATTTAACCTCCTCAAAATCACCTCAAATGTTGTTTTTTATACTAATTATGACATTTGCAATCGACTAAAACCATAAACAAAAAAATTTATTTTCAAATATGCAAATCATGGTCGTTTTAGTTTTGAGAAAGTTATCGCAATACTATTAAAAACATTAACATGTCGTTAAGTTTCAGATCAAGCACATTTTGGTATTGCATTAGAAGTATACATTTTACAATGTTTTTCTTGTTTTTCTAATCAAGAAACATTAGTTTTGTTGTGTTATAGGTAACTATAGAAATAAGTGAATTGAATATGAACTTTTATGAATTATAAAAATCGCCCCTTGAATTGAATAGTTTTGGGAAAATATGAATTGAATTCCCGCATTGTTTTTTGTGTGACGTGTGTCGTTAAGT
Source organism: Drosophila micromelanica (assembly GCA_004143825.1). Taxonomy (NCBI): domain Eukaryota; kingdom Metazoa; phylum Arthropoda; class Insecta; order Diptera; family Drosophilidae; genus Drosophila; species Drosophila micromelanica. Next base: position 540 of record SCDY01001676.1, read on the forward strand.
GTTTTCATTAGGCAATTTATGGAATATTTACCGTACCAATAATAAAACAGCGGCATTTCGTCTTAATTAAGTGCTTAGCCTAGGCTAAACATTCAAAGGCGCTCTCAAGAAACACAAACTCATATATTTATTGTGGAAACAGTGACATCGACACGTGCTCTAACACAAATTCTCGAAACAAAAAACAAAGCACCCAAAACAACGGCTGGGAAATTCGAAAGATAATGTGACAATCGGTCGACTGTCATTGGGAAGTCAATAAGGGGCCGGATGATGCCAACAACAACCACCAACACCACCAGTATACAAATGAAACAATACAAATACTGAGCTGATGACTTAATTGATTAAATGAATAAAAAACGCTGCCACCACCATTCCATATGTTCTGGCCCTGAGAATTCCAGGAACTAGGTAGGAACCCCTAGCAGGCGTTAAGGTGAGACCCGATTCCGAACTCGAACCGGAACCCGAATCTGCAAAAAGGGGCGCGCCGGGGCGTTTAGCAATCAGACAAGCAAACAATCAAGCAACTTTTCCCAACGTAAGGAGAATTAAGGCAATCATACTTATAAGTATACCTATTATATAATATCTGGTTACAGTTATGCTGGTAAAAAAAAACTTTTCATAATTGTGTGAGCTAAAGATGAGTCCGATGGGAAATATTACTGGATATATGATTGTGATGACTTAGTTTCTATGAAAAAAAAGTCTGAGAAAACAAGTGAGAGTTATGTGAGATTAGTAAAATAATAAGAATAACTATGACAATAAATGTAAAAAAATAAAATAAAATTTAAATAATATATTTTTTATTTTTTTAAATATTTAAAAATGTTATAAAATTTATAGTTATTTTGAGTTGTCGTTTAATATATATTAAATAGATGAATTAAGATTGATATCTAAAACTCATGCTTTAAGAATTTCTTTTACAAAATTAATAGTAATTTTTATACGTATTATAGCAATCCTTAAATCATTTAAATTAAATTAAAAATAAAAATCAAGAGTGCAATTTGGGGCTAATCTGATATTTCCTAGAACAAGAACTGTTCTAAGGCAAAAATCATTTTCTGTAATTGTGCGTCATAAATTGAATTCCTGCCACAAAAAAAAACTTGACTCTGGGCCATGTTGATTAAATGGAATGTTGTGTGGGGTTTTTGCAGGCGTTTCTGGTTTTCAATTAAAAGTTTTGCAGGTGCGTAAAATCTCAAGTAATTCGGTTCCGTCCCCACAGAGGAGCCCACTTTGAAGTGACTTTCAAATTTATGGCTCCAATGGAGAACATTTTCATATTTTACATCTCGAAAGTGCAGTTGATGGATATTTGTGCCAACGATTGGAAATCTGTGTACTGACAACAACAACAAACAATTGAACACATCCAATTTCAATTGCAATTTCGAATTTGCAATTTCATTTTAATTTCAATTGCCATGCACTATGTAAGTGTCGTCCACATGGCCCCAAATGCGTCTTCCCCCCACCCCCCGTGCACTCCCCTTGCTTCAAGTCTGGGCAATATGCAATCCATTTAGGCATAATTCTTAATGTTTTGCTTTCAATTTGCTAAGACTACTTAGACAGGTCGTATGGAAAACCAATTTGCATATGCACTTTCCCCTCTTGCCCCACGCTTCCCTCTTGCCAAGAACTGAATACACACGGAAACAAGTTGCAAACAAATGCAGTTATTTACAAGAGAGTTGACAACCTTGTTTCAATTACATCGGACATCAGACGTAGGACACAAGTTCCCTAAGGCTGACCACAATTTACTGGAGTGAATCCAGCAAAATCTTAAGTCGCTTTGCCCTGTAACGAAATGCACATGGGGCATATTGGCAAGGAAGAAGATGTAATAAAAGCAATTAATAATAGTAAAATGTATTAGAGCCATAGTATTATTTAAGGTAGTAGTCGAATTCAAAATTAATGTAGTAAAAAAAGTAGTAGTAGTAACATCTTTCTTATTCCTACCATAATTTAACTACAGAGTATTCACAGTCGAGCAGCAACACTTACTAACCTTACAACTTGTTTGTTTGTCTATTATCCACAAGTCAATATTGCTGATTTTATTGGAAAACATTTTTGAATAATTGCATTGTATTATTAAAACTAATTTACCATAAATTCAATTGCAATATTTCAGATTTTAGTTTATCTAAAACAAAATGCTAGAATACATTTTGTGTTTATTTATTAAATTTATATTTGCACATAATTATATAAAACATTACGTTAAAGCATATTTTGGAGCTATTCGATTGGATTTTCAGAGCCCAAAGGTTTTTATTCGTCGCGTTGAATGCTGAATCCCCTTAATACCATTAATGGCATTTCCATTGCGGATAATTACCGGGGGTTGTCTACAATTAGAGGCTGCCTTGGCTTATTCACGCCTTTAAATTTGCATTTACTCCCCGACCCAAAAATCCACACACAACAAACCCCATTTGAACTCTCGCAACTCAACCCCCCGGAAACTTTGTAGAGCATCCATGTAAATCATGATGCCAGAGCAGAGTTGACAGCAAACAGTTGAGTGTGTGTGTGTGTTGGTGTGTGTGTAAGTCGAAGAGTTGCTCGCTTAGGAAGATTCGTCAGATTCGCATAATTAATTGCGAAGCTTGGGGAACGCTTCCTGGGAGCTTACAGCCCAAAAGTACAAGCACCAACCTGGTCATAGCCGTGCTCTGGAATTTTGATTGTGTGTTGTGTGCATGTACCGGGGATTGGGATGGGGTTGGGGTTGGGGGTGTTGATGGTGTGTGTGTGGGGTATGGCATTGATATGGCCGTGTGTTTGTAGCGATTTGTGAACGTAATCAGGTGGGGGATTGGTAGTGGGGGAATGGGAACCCCTTTTTCGTACTCACCTTGCGCGCTCGTGGCTGGCATTTGGATGGCACAAAATTAATTGCTTTTGTCATTATACGGAATCTTGAGGACGCCTCGTTTCTAATTTAATGTAGTGCAGTGTTGTGGGGCACTCTCCAAGGTGTCTCTGCCTGCCCGCAGCTAAGTCCTCTGTCTGTCTATCTGTCTGTCTGTTGTTGTTGTCGACGCTGTTGATTTGTGATTTATGAAGATTAATTTATTGCTAAATAGTTGAGCATAATTTATTTAACATTGATTTCAACTTGGATTAGTTTTACACCTGACGACGAAGGCCTCTAAACGGCTGTCAGAACAACATAAAAGATGAAAGCTTTGGGTTAAATGATTCCATTGTTAAACACAAGTTTCAGGATTAAGTAAACGTGTGCTTTAAATTCATGAAATTATAATCTACATATTATAAATACTGTTTTTATTTTATTGCATTATACATTATGTATAATATAAATTTCTACAGTTGTTTAAATGTAAATATTGCTTTAAAAAAAAAAAACAAAATTTCGTGTTTACAAAGATTTTCTAGATTACTGTAAAATATATATTTCTGTATTCCAAAACATCAAGAAGTAAACTTAGAATTGAATATCAACTCTTTGTTTATTAAATATTATTGTGTAAATTAAGTATTTCGTCAATGTACACAAAAAACAATAATATCGAGTTTAAAAATATACTCTATTTTCTATCTTATAGAAGAACTTGTTTTTTATATTCTACAAAATGTTTTTAAACTAGTTAATATTTTGTGAAAATTTTTTTAATAATCGAGACATATACCTAAATTTGTTTTATTGGATATTATTAGGTGTATTAATTATTTCGTCATATTATTTCTGAAGTATTCCAATCCAATTTATGGTTGTCTTCCCTTCTCTTACACAAGTCCTTTCAAGGGTTGGCCTCACCGTTAGAGAAACATAAACACTTGACAATATGACATGAGCTTTTGTTGGGTTCGAGTCTCCAACCCGGTCGCTAATTTGAGGAGCGCTCTGGAAAACCGAAGAGTGTTTTGGACCCACTTAATGGTTTGTTTTCGGTTGACAACTTTTCGTCTGCTGCTGGGGGGAGTTGAACACTTAACATTTGTTTAGCTTGCGGTTGGGCCAGGGACAGCGGCACAAAGGGACGGACACTAACAACTAATTTAAAGCAATTATGTAAAAAGTTTTTGGCAATTGTGTCGGAGGCGCATTTAAAGTTTTCCAGCCGCAAATTTTCGTTCGTTTATAGTTTTAATTAAATTTACCAAATTATGACAGCAAATTCACTTAGTGCTACGAACACATTAAGGTTTATATATTTAATTGTGCGGTAAAACGGGGTTGAATGTCCTGCAATTCCGACGGACGGGCAAATCCCAATGCGTATGTTCATAAATCTCATCGGCATTTAGACCCCGATCTTGTGCTGCACTTGCTCAAAAATAATAACCAATCATAATAATACTTTAAAAAAAAGAAGAGAAAAAATCATTGCAATCATTTCATGGGAATCTTTGCAACTACATTTGCCTTTTGGCTGTGCCACGTGACCGTCGACGCACTTTGATTAGCCTGGCCAGGCTCACTCCCAAGCCAGTTGCAGGCCAGTTCCATCGCAATCATCCGGCTATCATCGGACCACCCCTTGGCAACTTGTCGCGCCCGGCCCCTTCCCCCGTTCTGACACCAGCCACCACCAGCAGCAGCCACGCGGTTGCACCAATATCCGGTTGCAACAGCCTGAAGAGCAGGGTTCGAGGTTCGAGCCTCGAGTGCCACCAGCACTTGACGCGTGCGGATTGTGGGAAGCTTTTCGACTGTCAAATTTTTATGACTTTGTTTGATTTCTGGCCGGCGTAACGCCGTTAATGGAAGGCACTTGTTCCGTCGACCCGTCGAAACTAACGAGATTTCATCTTTTAGCGCTCGGACAAAAATAAACTCTTTGTGCACTGTCATGTGAAAATCATGAAAATGATTAAATAAGATCTCAATAGTCCAAGTATCTTTCATAGATATATGTAGATTTGTATATATTTTAATCCGTTAAACAATATTTGTAACTAAGGTTAAGGATTTCAGATAGTATTTTATATTTTGTGAATTAAGCATATTTCCAGTCCAATAAAATAATATTTTATATAAAAAATACCTAATAAATTACTATTATTTTTTTTGAAAATTATATATTTGTCTTGTTAACAATAAGTAATATTAAATAATATTGACGCCAGGTTTTAAGCTGTAAACAACTAGAATTAAATTATTTAGTTAATATTTTTTCAAACGTTCAAATTCCGCTTAAACATGTACTCCAACTATTTGTTAATTTATCAAACAATTTAATTTTTTCATAAATTTCGATAAAGCAGATTTAAAAAATTGGAAGTAAGTTAATATTTGTTGAAAACCACGAATTTAATTTGAAATATTTTTTTTAAAAATTTCTTTTCATTCATAGCCATGTTCTGGGCCTTTTCAATTAGCCAACTGCAAGGGCCACAAATGTCATTTGTAATTCAATGCGGCTTAAGAGACCAAAATGGGCTTACAACTGGTTGCAAATTGTGGACATTTGTGCTAATGTGAGAAGATGCTGGCTGGAGTTTGTTCTATAATCGCACTCGATGTTTCATATTTCAGCGCTGCGGCAACACTTTCAATCAGAATCCGGCGTAAATCAAAATGTAAGCGGGTGAAATGCCTCACATCGAGTGCGAGGCACACAAAATAAAACCGAACTCTGATTGCTCGGCAATGGACAAATGTGATTTATGCGCTCCGCTTTATGTAAAAATGTCAGCAGCAATTTCAGTGTCGAGGCACAAATTAACTTCAATGGCTGGCTTCAGTGAATTGTGATTGTGAGGAGGAGGAGTGCGCCAAGATCCTGGTCCAGGCCTGAAAGTCGAGACGTGCCCCGTAATTCAATATCAGGAGCGTAGGCACAAAGGTCACATTTGGCTGCCAGCTCGGTAAGTATTCCCCCGAGGAGCCGAGTAATTTCCTACCCTTGGCACTAAGCATTATTGTGCATTAGAGGACTAATAAACAGGTTCGCAGCAGCAACAGCAGCAACAGCAGTGCTCGTCCTTCAAATCCTCCTCCTGTTTATTCTCTCTGTTGTCTTTTATTCATAGTTTTGCCAGCCTCCTGCTTTTACCCACTACGTGATTTACGGCAATAACTCATCGGACGCAAGACGCAAATCAAGAGGCAAATAAATCACGAATACTAAATTAATTCACTTTTTTAATTAAGGTAGAAATATATCGCACCAGGCTCAGCCAATTAGACCCAAAAGTCTTCCAAAATAACCTTCAGAGCTTAGAAAATTAAAAATGTAATGATATGTGATTTAAAATAAATAATCTTAATAAGCTACTTTAATATACTGAAATGTTTCTCTCTATAAAAGTCTTCGTCATATATATATATATGTGTATATATATATATTTTAATAAACAGGAGTATGTTCTTAACAGCAATTTATACTTGGGTGGAATTATTGTAATAAATTAATAATTTTAAATGATTATTAACGATTTTTTGCTTTAAGTGTAGTAGTAGTAATATAATATGGTATATGTCCTTATTTCTAGAGTAATTAATTTTTGTTTTTAACAGATTCATAAAAAAATTTAAAATAATTAAAAAAAATTGTATAAGGAAAAACAATATGGATATATATCGTAGACTATAACATAGCTTAGTATGTAATATAGTAAAGAACCTTATTTTTACAGAAATACATTTTTCTTAACAGCTTTACAAAAGAATATCAAATAATTCAAAAAGATTATCGTTAGGCTGTTGTTATAAGGGATAAACATTGTGGAATTAAAATGAATTTTGTAGTTTCCGATCAAGCCCCGGGGCGAGGGCTGCCTAATGCCGACTTATGACACCAAAATATTTAACTGCTAAATTTTCGGGCGTTGCGCTTTCCGCTGCTGCGTGCTGAACCGGGCGGCGGGGTGCGGGCGGTCTAACAAGGGGTTACACTTGAATTAGTCCAGCGGGGATTGCTGGCTCAGGGGGGTTTGTTTGTTTGGCAACTGGAACTGGAACTGGAACTGGCAGTGGCCATGGCCGGGGCACTTTGTTCTTGGGCAATCACGCAGCAGGACTCATTGTATTGGCAACAATTGAGACGTTCAATTGGCAACAACCACCCAACCAGCAGCAACAAAATAACAACAACAACAACCACCAACAAAGATCCGTTGACACTTTGTCTGTTTTGTTGCCCGCTGTGCGTGCGATTAGTTTGGGAAGCTGCGCATTCGTAAATTACTATTGCGGTTCGATGTGGTTTATTTTGGGAGGAGGGTGCAGCCTGACATCAGAATCGCCCCAGTTGTCCCTGTTGTTGTTTTTCTTGTCCTTGTGCTTGCACTTGAAATTGTCAGCAGGTGCAGCGTGTGCACTGTAACAACACGAACAACAACAGTTACAAAGAGATACTCAGCTACAGTTAGATGGGAGTGAAATCAATTTAAGCTGCAGCTGATTGCCATTGCAGTCATGATATGCCTTTATGTTTGGGCCATTAATAAACATTTCGTCGACTGTTGGCGCAATAAAAATGCAATTGTCATTAAGTGCCTTGAATATGTCACAACTGTGCCGCTTCTTCTGCTTCTTTTTCATCCGATGGCACTATAAAACCCGGGATGTGCACTGGTCAAGTGTCTGGATAATGTTGCAAATCCATCATAAGTAAATAGTTATTTCATTGACTTGCCATACATGTGAAATTCAAGACAAGATATAGATAAAAATAAATTAAAAACATGGTGTTGTTGATAGAAAAGTTATACAGACATTATAATAATATATATAATATTTATAATATATATAAATAAATGTATATTAACTATTGCATGATTTGTTTTATAAAATTTTCTAAATTTATCATATTTTCTAATGTTTCGATCTGTGCCAGACGGAGGAATATGTCAATCTGCTGACTGATTAAAAACAAATTTAAAAATATTTACAAATATTTTTTTATATTATTATTATATTATTTTTTAGACCAAAATTCAAGAAAAAAATATTTATTTGTGAATAGGGAGTTTTTTTAGTTGATTATTATAATTTAAATAAAAATACACTTTAATAATGGAATAATATTTCATATTAGTGGGAAGAGGTATTCCTTAAATATTCCTTGGAGCAAAACATATAAAGATATATAAAATATATATAAGATATATATATTTTTTTCTTTTCAAGTTTTCTTTTAAAGGAAGAAATAAATATTTTTTAGATTTCTTGCTTCCAAGTATTTTATTCGTTTTGCTTTTTCTCTTGCACAAAGAAGGGGTCAAATTGCAGAGTTATGGTTCTCATGTCCATTCTCTGTTATTTTTACACACTTACATACCTTTAAAAATTAAATTTTTTTTGTGGATTATTAACACTTAATTCGAGAAGAAAATTTAATTAACCCTCATTGTCTTATCTGTGGCTTCGAGTTGGCTACCCCCGGATTGACGCGCCAGCAGAATTGAATACAGAAAAGGGTGCAAAGCTGTTGTTGGAAAAAGTCTTGAGTCATCTCTTGAAATGATCTTCGTGTCTGGGCGCCATAATGATGGCGGCAATAAATTCGCATTAAGAACCGCCTTTGGGACAATGTTCATTATATACAGTTGTACAGATGTTGCGCCCATTTTACGATCTTTGACAATGAGTTAAAAACAAGGCGAGTTGCGTGTCGAGGTTCCGCATTGATCACTGATCCTGCTGCAACCCGAAGCACAAAAGTACCTTCGCTAATTGCGCTTAATTCGTTCAAAGAGCCCGCATTGGATTATTTTGTTTTTGTTTTATGGCACATTACTCGTAAAACATAGCCACAATCCAATAATTTAGATCTTATACAGCTTCTCTCGCTCTCTGATGATCAAGAAAGCAAGCTTGGACGGAAGTTGCTGATTTCTGTGTAGTCAATTTGTGACTTGGTGATCGTTTAAGATTGATTGATCAATGTTTTATGATCACCTACGCCCGGTCAACGACTCTTTGGGCTTTGCTTTCGACGTTCGGCAAACGTTTGTTGATCAAATCGCAGGATGTTATCGATCATTGCATAAATTAACATTCGATTTGCTGGGCTGCCCCAACTTTACCCGACTATTAATTTTTATTGCTCGCTGCGGTAATTGCGGGTAATGAGTTGCGCCAAAGTCCCTAATTTTGAATGACATATGCATAAATCTATCAATCCACAAATGCTGCTGGTTCAAATATTCATCAGTTGTCCACAACTCACTCAAATTCAGACGTTTCCTTTCCATTTGCCTCTAATCGAAAAAACTGAAAATGTCATTTGCTAAGCATATGAATACGATGTACGTGGGATTGAGATTGATAGTGCTCGACTAGGCAATACCCTGTTTAGGTCTCGATAAAAACACACTGAGCAGAATATACAATTATATATTTATATAAAGTTTTAAAAGAAAGTTTTTCAACTACAAAACAAAAATAAGTAAAGATTAAAAAAGTATTTTTTTATATAAATTATTAATAATTAAATAATATATATATTAACAATGGTAACATTTTGAAAACATTTTTCTTTTTTTGCAATTTAAATTTTCTTTTTTATTCGATAAATTTAATTACAACATATATTTGGTTTTTTTTTATCTAAATATACCGAACCTTATCATACCCAATATCAATTTCATGGCTACAGGGTATCGAAATGGCAAAAACTAGCAAACTGTGTCGTTGCTGCACGTGTTGCCAGGTAGACAAATATTTTTTATTGATGAAATTGGTTTCGCTTCGACTCCATTTGCAAAGTAGACAAGTTGCTCCTGCAAAGGAGTCCAAATTGCAGACCTGGGAATATACATATGTGCAAGTGAATATGAAAAAGCCAGCCACCATTATTATTTTTTATTGTCAAATTTGTTTAGAACGGTTGGGACACACGGCGCCAAGCTTTACCCTCGTCTAGTACGTGATATCCGATATCTTTGGGGAATACGAGCAGCATTCACATTTATGACTCCTTAATCATGGCGGATACTCCATGTAAGAGTTTGCATATTCAACGAGAATTCCACATTCGACATTTGCTACACTGTCACATCCTTGGACAAAGGAATTGTCAGCTGCCGGGCAGGTGTCATGAATGCGAAAAAAGGACTCGTACTTATTAAAATTGAACTCTTTCACTGACAGTTTGACTTGAAGTTTCTTTTATCGAGCACTTTGTTAATAAAATTGGTGAGTAGAGTTTTTCCAATTCGAAAGGAATGCATGTTTAAATTATATATAGGTATATTTATAATCCTTACAAAAAATTTAACTGACTTTCTGTAGAGAAGAAATTTCCAAAAAAGTAAACAAATTCAAAGTTATTTAGTTTTAATTTCTTAATAAATTTAATTTATTGGAAAACATAAAAATACTTAAAAAGTATGTTAGATTTTTATGATGTATTATTTTTTTGGTTGTTATTTGTTGAACATTAAAATGAAAATATATTCATTTAGCTTTTGTTTTTTTTTTACATACATACTCATACATATGTATAAATAAGTTAAAAATTCATTAATTAGGCTAAATTCATTGGAATGATATAATATCAAAATATTTGCATAGTACAGTGTTTAAAATTTCACAACTATCTAGAAGCGAAAATTTTGGAACATTTCAATTTAATTTATATATATTTTGGTTTTGTTTAAATTACATTTTACAAGTAGTACACGCACGATTCATGGCTTCGATTTTGATTTTGCGACTTAAGCAATTTTTTATATTATTTTGTTCTTTAAGTTTATATAGCAGCTAAGAAGATATACATACATACATATTTCTTGTTCAATGAATTCCAATTACAATCATACAAACAAACAAACACACACAGACATATCGAATATGCATATATATATTTATAATTTACAAAAAACATTTTTTTTTGAATTTTTTTGGAATTTTTTTTGGAATTTTTTCTCAATTTGTGAGTTGTTGTTTTTGCTGTGCGCTGAGAATTTGATACAGAGATAGATAGAGATTAAGATGTGATTTTTTATTAATTTTGGTTTAACTGTTTGATTTTCTTTGGTGTATATTAGTATAGAGTATGCATCTATTTATTTTTGGCAACAATGGAAATTTCGCTTTGGTTGGTTATCGGCTTAATCTAGTCAAATTTTATTAACGGCAAATGGAAATAAATGCCGGCCATTTGTGTCGGCAGCTATTGCACACTGATTCCGGCTGGTTGGAACTGGAACTGGATTTGGATTTGGTAATGGAACTAGAGCTGACTGCTGCTGTTATGCCAGCAGTGATACCTTTTGGCAATTCATCGAGCCGACCGGCGTGCTGGGATTCACCGGTGGCGTCTGTGGTGGAACTGCGCCAGCGGACAGACCCATTCCGGAAGCGGGGCCCGCATTCAGTTCGGCAGCAGCGGCGGCGGCGGCGGCGGCTGACATGAAGTCCACCTTGCCGAGGTGGACGCGCAGATCGGTGTGCTGGGTCTCCTTGTGCCGGCGCAGATCCACCTTGCGCTGGAAGGACTTGTGGCAGAGCTTGCAGGAGAACGGCTTGTATCCGGTGTGCTTGCGGGAGTGCGTTATCAGGTTGGAGCTCTGACTGAACGCCTTGCCGCACACCTGGCACTTGTGCGGTTTCTCGCCTGCAACGAGATCAAGAGAGAAATTTTGTTGAAAACATACACCCAAAATCGATATGCGTTTGCATTTTGCATTCTGTTCTTGTCCTCGTTCAAAATACAGGCAACCAAAGCGCGCCATTTTCGGCAGCGACGAGACGAGCTTTGCACCAACAACAACAACAAAATACAAAAACAAAAAGAAAAAAAATGAAACCACCCACACATGTTCCGTCTGCAACCCCCAAAAACCGTCTGAGCACTGAGTCAGACAACCGCCCTCCCATCCCCCCACACTTCAACCTCTCCCCCTGCAACTTATGCTTTGCCTCAAGTCTTCGTCATCATCTCCGTATGGCAACAATGGCGTCGACGTTGCCAAACCGCAACACCCCCCGACCCCCCTCCCTCCCACAAAAGCGCCTCCTCGCACTGTAAGTTTTTAAATTTCAACTTTTTGGTTCATCTGTGTGGTGTTTGCGGTTTGGCACTTAAAGCCAGCCACATAAAATTGTCCAAAATGTCCATGGCTGGCTTAAAGCACTTTTTAGTGGCTTTCACTTCGCTTCTGTTACTTTTATATTTCATTTTATGGCACATTTCTGTGCTGTTTAATTTTTCATTAGAGATTTCTTCTCTGCTTTTTTCGCCCTAATTTAATTTTTTTTTTGTTGGTTCAAAAATGTTATTTGAGATTTGATTTGATTCGCAAGCTTAAATAAAGGGAGGACATATTCAATATTGTACTTTATATGGAAGTTATATATTTTTATATTTTATATATATTACTTTTAATGTAGATTATTTTATTATATAACTTAACTTGGTTATACCCTTTTTAACTACTTTTAATTTTTTTTCATTTATCCCATTCGATATAGTTTAATTCCAATTTTTCGCCGGTAAAATAAATTTTTCATGCTTACAATATTATAATATTGTATAATTTTAGGTTTAAATATCCTTAGCGAATTCGGGAATAAATATATATAAATGCAAATTAAAATCAAATTAATTATTTGAAGAACAGAAAAGTACTGAGAAAAAACTCCAATAAAAAAGAAAGTTTAATAATAGAATAGAAATAGAAATAAAAGCCAAAACAATCGCTTGACTGTATTTTTTATCAGTGTAACTATATGATGTTATTTCTTATTTTCAGTACTGTCTTTAAGTCTAGTCATATATAATTTGACAAGTTTGTCTATTTATTTTATATAATTTTCCGATGGTTCCACAATGAAACAAAAACGTGCGCTTATCTGTGGCTACTTTATACTTTGGCCATCACAGATAATGCTATAGAATATATATCTGTATATATATTTATACACACACTTTGGCTACAATCTAACGACAAAATGCTAACTTGAGCAAAATTTGCGACGGTTTCGAAACTGAATAGCGAACAATGTATATAAAGTAAACACACGCACACTTGTGTAAAACAGCAATACAATGACACACACACACACACACACACACACACATATGACAGTATATACTTTTGTATATGTATATATGAGAGATATGAAGGAAGGGGGGCGGTAAGTATATAATGGAATTGCAGCGACGTGATTCTGAAACATTCGACCGTTGGGATGTGCTCTGATTCAACTTTAGCTCCCACGGCAGGCAGACGAGAACTCCTGCCTGTGCTTAAGTTCGCAGCAGTAGCAGCAGCAGTCGCAGCTGTAGCAGCAAGTAGTAAAAAAAAGAAAAGAAAAAAAAAAGAATTGAGTAGTCATGCTGGATGCTCGGATGCGACGAGTGCTCGTCCGGTTGCCCGTTCAGCAGCTCCGGAGAAACTTTGCTCGGGGCACGTTCGTGCACTATCGGCACAAATAACGTCACGTAGTCGCAGAGATTATAGAGCAGCTTTTATTATTTATCACGGCAAACGAGCAACGAACACTAACGAGACCCAAATCCAAATCCCGTCGGCCGTCGGCAGTTTGCAATGTGGGTGCTGTCTCCCATCTATCCTTGGAAAAGTGGGGGCCGGGCAGGTTTTCTCTGGTTAGCTGCCTGGCTGCTCTAACTAACAAGCAAATGGGATATATGTATATATACATACATAAATATATATCTAGATATATATACCCACGGCTTATGTGAGAGTTTGGGGCGTATGAAAATTGGGTTTAAGGGGCGGAGGGAGACGGGTGGGTGGGGTCTTGGTTTTTGTATGTACAGATTTCAAGGATTTTTATTGCATCACATTGTGGAAATTCTTTTAAATCTTTTCTTGCTTCTGCGCTGCTTTTTCATTTAGTCTTCTAATATTTTATGTCTGACTGTTTGTCTGTCTGTGTGTGCTCGAGTGTGTGTGGTGTGCGTGTGTGTGTTGGTGTGTCTCTTAGAAGCATACTTGGCAAATCCTTTCAATTCAACACGTTTTATATTTCGCTTTGCTTTGCCTTTTCACATTTTGTGTTTCCTTTCTTTAACTCTAACAAAATAACGCATACGCAGCGTGAGCCAAACAGAAGAAAATAAAAGCACATCAAATACAATTATTTAAGTTCTATCAGCATAGTATCCTTGGAATGTGTTGAGATTTGATTTGCTTTTTATGTTTTTATAGATTTATACGTATTTTCTTTATTCACATTTAAATTAATTTTGTATATATTTGGGTATATATTGAGTAGAGAAAAAACTTAAATTTACAGTTTATAAAATATAATAAATATTGTAATTAATAAATTTATTTGTTCAAAATTTAAAGAAATTATTCCAAACTCAATCTTCTCCGTTTTTATTAATTTTTCTTATATTTATTTAAAGATTTTTGGGTGGGCCAGGCTTTTAAAACCAGGTAGCTTTAACTTATCGATTTGTTTTAAGCAGCCTTGTGTTTAAATATGGAAAAGAATTTGGAGTTTCAGATCGAATTGAAACCCATGAATAAGTAAGCAAGCTGGAAAATATACACACAAAATTTATTTGCTCCTCTTTTATGGTGCATAAATTTACAAACAAAAAAATCTGAGGCAGGAAAATAAAAAATGAAAATGCGAGCTATACACAAAACGGATATAAAAACGTAGCCAAACGTGAATGCGGAAATGTATAAAAAAAGGGCAAACGACACAGGCAAATCACATCAATGTGGAAAAAATCTGCTACCGCGGTTATTGCTAGCAATAGAAACGACGGAACACGAGACTAACCAAAAAAAAAGAGATATTGGTCAAAAAAAAAAAAAAAAAAATTAAGGCTGCTCGTAAAGAGAAGCAAAAGCACGCACAGAAATCGGACAAGAAACGGAAACTAAGCCAGGCCAAAAGCCAAAGACTAAAGCAAATCCTTAAATGTTCAGGATCCGTAACTATATAACATGGCCGCATGTGTGCGTAAACACAGTGGGGGTTGTGGGGCACGCGTCCTAAATCGAAGACGCCAAAACGATAAAAATGTCTGAAATATTTTTTCGTCTGTATTTGTGCGGAGTCGCTTTCCACTGATTTGGCCAGACGCTCGCCAAAAACGAATGCGAGGGATGGGGGGGGGGGGGGGGGGGGGGGGGGGGGGGGGGGGGGGGGGGGTTGATGGGTGTGGCCAGATGGGGCCTGAGCTGGGGGCTGCTTATTAGAAGGTTATTATCCTTGCAATTTGCAAACTGATTTGATGGCAACAAGAAAAATACGTATATATTTTAATGTTGCAATGAAATTTACGAATGGTGCAAATAAAATCTGTTCAGCTGCAAAGATGAAAAATATGATTTTTCCATATATACCCAAAAAAGATAGCAAGAAATAAAGAAATAATAAAATGTCAGTAATAAATAATATTTGAGTTTATATAAACAAAATAAAATATTATATAAGAGTGTTCAAAAGTTTGGGGGATTTACCAAGCATTCATTGCCTTAAATAAAGATGGTAGTCGCATATCAGCGTAGGTATTACTAATAGAGATTAGGCTAACGGAAATCTGCAACAAAAGTTATAGAAATCGATGCCAACGCTTTGAGACTCCGGGCATAATGGCGTCGCAAAACTGCGCGACGCGACGCAAAGGCAGCGCAGTCGCTGCTTTTTGGCAGAGCTTTGTTGTTATAGTTATAGGGGTGTATGCGCAACTCACACAAACACACACACACACACAGAAACAGACGCAGACGCACCAATACATGCATAAATATACAGTGAATGTGTCAGTGTGTGCGTCGTGTTTGTTATTCGTGTGTGTGCGCGCGTATAAAACAGAAAATCAAAATCTCTTGACTAAATTTTTCATTGGTCGGCTGTGATTTCTCTGCCCGCGTCGCTCATCGCAGCGTATTCGTGCGCTCTCTTTCGCGCGCCAAGGCGTTACGCTTGCCTCTGTCTGTATGTGTGTGTGTGTCTGTGTGTGTATTCTGCAGTTGTTGCCTTTGTCGTTGTCTTTTCAATGCCTCTCCCAAGCTTTGTACATAGCTCGACGTCCTCTTATCAGTTACATGTTGCCGTTTTATATATTTCTGTGTGTGTGTGTGTGTGTGTGTGTGTGTGTGTTGGGTGCCACTCTCTTGCCATTTTGGGAGAGTGAGCACGCTTTTATAGTTGGCGCTCTTTTCAGCTGTTTTTGCGCGTTTCTATTGCCGTCGTCAGCTCCATTTTCGCAGTACCCAATTCTCTGGCCCTTCCCCTCCCCTCTAGAAACACGGCGTTCTGTCAACGGCCAACTGGCAACTGTAACTGTAATTGAAACTGCGACTGTGGCTTTGGGTGGTGGTTTGTTCGCCGCTTTAATGGCGCCCATTTCCGGGGCATTTTGCCCATTTGTGTTTATCCAAATTTTGCAAATCTCGTGTATATATTTATTAAATATATGTACATTATGTATAAAATCATAAATGAATATAAATTCAAAATAATCATAATTTACTTATTCCTTGTTTTTTGGACACATCCGAGACTATTTTTAGGGAAATCAAAAACATTTAGAGTTTTAAAAATATATGTATATGAATATATTTTTATGAATTTAAAATTTTTGTTTGAAGCTCACATTTGATTTATTTCACATCAGCCCCATCCAGTTTTGAAACACTACAAGATCATTCATATTCTTAAATGAATATCAATAGAAAACACACTCTTGAATGTTTTTAAAGACTTTTTCTATTGTTTCAAATAATTTTAGAGTTCTGAAAAATAGATACAACCTTACATTTGACCTGTTTAATGTCAGCCCCCTTCAAAATGACTCAATTCGGTAATGGGATAAGTTAGAGACCCTGGTAAATGCCATATTTAAATTTGAATCAGCTCGTATTATAAATTTGCATCATAGTAAAGTAGTTGTCGGAAACAACTGGATATCACTTGAGAGGTTCGGATCCTCCCGTTACTTACCGGTATGTATGTAGGTGTGCTTCTTCATGTCGCTCTTCTGGTGGAACCGCTTGCCGCAGTAGCTGCAGGGATAAGGCCTCGTGTCGCTGTGGATGAGCAGATGGGTGGAGAGGGTGCTGGAGCGCTTGAAGCGCTTGCCGCACTGTTTGCACTCGAAGACCTTTTCCACGTTGTGCACCGCCCTAAAAGTGCCACAAAGCACAAATGAAAAACAAAAAAACAAAGGAAAATAAAATAAGAGAACCGTTACACGACATGCACCATAACAAGCTGGCGGCTATTTGGTGTAATTAAAGCCAAGCTCGAATTCCCTGGAGCCGGCTGCTGAATGTTAAATACAACCGCAAAGCAAACATTTGGCCATGCTAAATCCAACATTTCAGCTAAATTAAGTAACGCAAAACTGTCCCTGGCCCGGACGCTCATTAAGCATGCAAAGTGCCTCCCCCCCCCACGCCTGGTGGGTGGAGTGGGTGGAGACTGGCCAAATGCTTGCGGCAGAGTGCTTTGCATACCTGTGCTGGCTGAGGCTGACCTCGTGGCCGAAGGTCTTGTTGCACAGCTCGCAGGCGTAGGGCTTCTTGCCGTGGTGGGTGCGGCGCGAGTGCACCTCGAGTCCGTGCGGCGTCGAAAACATTTTCTCGCACTTCATGCACGAGTACAGGTCGCTAAATTGATGCAGGCCCGGCCACTTGGCGGCCATATGATGGAAGTGCAGATGCGGCGGATGCGGCAACGTTAAATGCCCGCCACCGGGTGGCACCCCAACGCCAACGCCGACGCCAACCGCTGCCGCTGCCGCAGCGGCCGCTGCAGCCGCACTGGAGCCATTCTGTCCAGCAGATTGGAGTGGCACCATCAGGCTGCGCAGCCGGAAGAGATTTTCCTGTGAGTCCGGATGGTAGCTGCAGAAGCAGAACGTGAATTAGCTTAAGTACGCACTTAATTAAGGCAACTTGGGTAAGGACAGACTGCGACACTGAGAGAAATTTCTATGATAGTACATTAAAAACAAATAAATTTAATAATTCAAATAATCAGATAACTAATTGGAATTTAAATTAAGAATATTTTTTGCTGATTTCCGTTACAAACATTTTATTATAAGTTTTTGTTACTTAATTCAAGCAGACTGTTATGATCATTATGAAATCAAGAATGAATTATTTATTTATGTTTTTATAATTCTAATTATGATTATAATATTTTTACGAAATTGTTTTCATAAAGTTTCATTTGAATAAATTTATAAATATTTTTGTAAATATTTTACCAATTATTATTTATATATTTTTTGCAAATAATTAAAAAATTGACAGCAGACTTTTGTTAATCATAATATCAAGAAATAATTATTTATTATTTTTATATAATTATAAATTTAATGATACATGATAAAATATAAGATTGTAATATTTTATCGAAATTATTTTCATCAAAATTCATTTAAAATATTTTATAAATAAAAACAAATAAATTTATTTTAATAAAATAAATGAGAGCAGACTCACCTCGTGACCAGACCGGATTGCTGTTGTTGCTGCTGCTGCTGGCCCTGGTGGAAGGCGATGGCGGCGAAGAAGGGCAGCGCTGGGGAGAAGATGGGACGCTGGAACATGGCCGTGTCGTAGTTGGGCGGGTAGTTCTGGCGCATCACCTCCAGCGGATTGGCGGGCAGTGTCAGCGCCGCACTCGAGGCGCCAACCAGGCCAGGTGGTGGACTCCGGGCGCGTCTAAGCGTCGGCTCGTCGCGACGCAGCAAAGCGGAAACGGAGAAGAGGTCAGATTTCTTGGCGCTGCTGTTGCTGTTGGCCGTGATGAGCAGCTCGGAGGCGGACACGGAGGCGGCGCTGGGCGAACTGATGCTGGGACTGCCGGGCGGCGAGTCCACCTCCAGTTCCACGGAGGAGCTGCTCGAGTGCGATCTGGAACGGGAACGGGAGCGGGAACGGGAGCGCGAGTGAAGCGAGCGGCGCGAATGCCGCGAGTACCGCTCGTGGCTGCTGTCCGCATCGTCCATGTCGATCTGCGAGGAGCAGTGCGAGGCGCTGCGCGACCTGGAACGCGACCGGGAGCGCGACTGACGCAGCTGCTCGCTGGCGCTCAGATAAGGCAGCCGCTCGACAAGATGCTGCTGCTGCTGGTGGTTCTTGCTCAGCATCGAGATGGAGTTGTTGTTGTCCTCCGGCAGGACGACGCCATGCGCCGGCAGAGGCGGCGGCGGCTTCAATCCGGCGGCGGCCACGATCGCCGTCAGGTGTTCAGTCTTGACCAATCTGCTTATGCTAAAGGGGTGCGCTGCATCTGCGAGAGCAAGAGAGAGAGAGAAACGGGAAGTGAGCTATTAGTAAAATCAGAGCACATCATCAATCACACACACACACACACACACACACACACACACACACACACACACACACACACCTGTGTTACACACACACACACACATTCGCTGACAGTTGGCAGCATATCGAATTTCAAATGTAATTATTTTCGTATTCAATCGCCTAATCCACCTTACATGACCATTAATTCACCCTAATCAAGCACAGAGAGAAACAGCAGATTGGCACAGGAGCAGGAGCGATATTACCGTTTGCCCGCCCCGTTCCGCATTTGACAACCACGCGTCATCATCGGCATCAACAGTGCCGGACGAAGGACAATGTCACCCAGTACAACGCCCAGGGTGCGAACTCTGTAGCCACCCAACGAATTAAAAACAAATCAATTTCTATTTTTGTGCTGGCAGGCAAATGGACATACCTTAGGTATAAATGTAAAAAACAACAAAAAAATAATTTATTCTATTGCCTGAGTTTACCTTACTGATGTTTTACATTAATTGAAAAAAAAAATATATTTATTGTCTTAATAACATTTTATTATTTTATTCGACTTTTACTATAAAACAGGTTTACAGAGCACCCAAAATATTTAAAGTAATTTGGTATATCAATTGCCAAATTATTTGTAGATTAAAATATGCCTTAAATAGAAAAATAAATTAAATAAAAATAAAAAAATTATTAAAATATATAAGCAAACTGATCCATAATTTTTTTTCAGGTATTTCGAAAACTAAACTATTGTTTACTTATTTTACCATAATTAATAAGAAGAAATTATAATTAAAAATAAACTTTTCTCAGTATATATTGTTAAAATTAATATTGCAACCTTGTTCGCTTTACAAACACGAAAACGTTTTTGACACATTTGTGTGGTGCGCACAAGACGCACGACGAGTCTCAGATTCGCCTGTCGAAATGAAATAATAATAATGTGCGTTTAAATAGAACATCTGTTCGGTCCGCACTCGGCTAAATGGAGCATGACAAAACAGAAAACACACAAACCGGGAACATGGTTGAGGATGGCGACTGGCGACATTCGTGGGTTGACGCAGGCGCAAACTTGTGTGTGTGTGTGGGAAAGGGGTAAGCAGGGGCAGGGCCAGGGGCGGGAGGCGAAGGCATTGCCAGGGGCTTGAGCGAATCCAAATCGAATGAATGAATACGCATCGCAACAAAAGAATAACAATTTGACAACATTCTAATTCGCCACGCAGATAAAAGTAACTGCGGCTCCGTGGTAGCTGGGGGGTGGGGGTGTGGCAAAAAGGGGGCGGATTTTGATGATGCGGCTTTGATTCTGGCAGCCAGTGAGGCGGCAAACGCAAAGCCAAATAAATATAAACAAAACCCACGCACAAGTGCGCCCATTTAAGCTGCAAGCCTCGCATCCAACAGATACAGATACATTTGCACACGCTCAGATACACAGTTTGATTATTTCGGGGTGCGCCGCGGCCTTCTGGCGTCAGAGTGTCAAGTGTTTTTATTGCATCTCTGTTGTTGTTGCTGCTGCTGTTCGCTTAGTTTTCTCAGCTTTCAAGTGCTTCACAGCGCAACACTTAACAAAACAATCTTTTTTAGCGGAGGACTCCGATATGAAACAGAAGCTGCGCATAAACACTAGCCAGAGCCGGGATAAAATAGCTAAAATGTAAAATCTTAGAGATAGCGTATTTTGCATGCTGCTAAATGTTTTATCATTTTGTGTACATATAAAAAAATATATAAAAAAATATTAAGCAATCCAAATTATATTTCTATCTCTTTGAACAGGTTGAACTACATTAATAAAAAAATAAATAAATAAATAAAATAAAATATCATTTAATAAAATGTTTTAAGTTAGTGACAAAAAAGTTGTAGAGCAACAATTTAATTTTTTTAAATTTTAATTTAATTAAAATAAATTGTTTAACTTTTTTATAGTAATAGATGGAATTAAAAATTTACAAATTAAGCTGCTTCATTTTTAAAGAATACAGAAATAGTTAAATAAGTGGGCGATTGTTCTCATATTTAATTCATAAATTAAACAGCTTGCTGAAAGCATTAGACACAAAAAAAAAGACAGTTATATAAAAAGAATCCTTGACCCCAACGAGGCGAATTTTAATCATCGCCATTACAGCGAATGTCAATTGCAAACCCTTTATTCTAATTATGCACACAATTGTCCCGGGAGCATTAAAATTGTCCATGACCAGCATTCAGCAGCCGAAACACCCAAACACGAACGAATACCCAACTGGCGAACGAATCTCGTCCAACCACCAGCAGCAGGAGCCACACGGCCACCAGTTATGGTCGCTGCTCCCCGGAGTGAGAGTAGGAGAAAATCTAGAAAATAATATTTCCGAGTATTTCGAGTATTGAGCAGGAAATGCTTCAAATAAAATTGGAAACGTTTAACGCAGAAAACTGCCGGCAAGTGGCAACGGGCAACTGCCAAGTGGGAAGTTGGCCAAAAATCAACCCCTGGCGAAAAAGGAGCAATGCAGACAAGTGGCTCTGGTGGCTCACGTAGGCCGACTTGTTTAAATGATAATAATGAGCTTAAGCATGTGCCCGATGCGTCCACAGGGTGGCAGCCTGGAGGCTGACAATGTAAACAGACGACACGCAGCAGCAGCAGCAACAACAACAACAAACCGCCCACATTTGAGCCCAACCCACACAGCCATTGAGTATTCAGTGCTCAGTCCTTCGGTCGGTAGTAAAGTCATAAATTTGTGCACATTAGACATAGCCGTCGTCCAACCTCCCCTCGCCTCTCCCATTCCCTGCGCTTCCCTTCCCCCCTGGTGCTTGTGCCACCCTTCGGTCCGCTCCGTTCATCTGTTTTTATACGCCCGGGAGCAATATTCACGCAATATCCACGCACTTGTTCACAACATTTTGGGCTGGCTGCAAAAAGGTAAAATAATTATTCGACACTGCATGGTAATTGAAATCATTGTTATCCTGTTTATTCACCCCAGCACCGTACCCCCTCCATATCCTGCTGAGCCGCGCCCATATGAATTGGTGGACTTATGGCAGGATTATCATTGTTTTGGCTCGATTTCTGCTGCGGGGCTTTCTTTAGTAGGTGATAATTATTTCAAATGCCCTCTAATCTTATTCCTAATAATTTCTAATAAGTTCATGAAAGGGAACTTCTTATTAATATATAAACTATAAATATATCAGACATATGTATTTTCTGTTTCTGCGAAAACCTTTTTCTTAATGAAAATATAAAAATAAATAGTTGAACAACTATCAAAGCTGATCAATCAAAATGTCTCCTCCAAATTGTCAAAATTTTTTTACATGTGTAGGTTGTTATATGCATTTTAATCTTCTTTCCATTTTATAAAAATTGTATTTATTCAAAAAATTTAACATTTATGAAAATTTAAAATTTTAATCTTCTTTCCATTTTATAAAAATTATATTTACAAAAAAAATTTAATTTTTAGGATTAAAATTTAAGGAGTAGAATTTATGTAAGATTTTTTATCATCAGTCAAGTCATTTTTTGCCTTTGATTTGAATGTTAAAAGGTCTCCGCAATCCAAGAATATACAAATTGAAAAATCTGATAATAATAATTCGGCACTTTATCTATATTTTTCATATTTTTATTTATTTTTCGTTTACTCGATTGATGCACAATTTATAATGCTGTTGTGGATTGGAGCTTAAGGCACAATAACGATATCGATCGCCAAGCAAAGTCAATCGATCAAAAGTTGTGGAAGAACGGTAGTTAGGAGCCCGCACAGTCCATAAATATATTGAACGTGGTACAATATTATAAAATAGCTGCTTTCGGCAAATATGAAAGCGACTAAAAACAACAAAAACAAAATAAAGAGCTGTCGAAACGCGCAGCGAATAAAATAGCACAATATAATAAATATAGAGCTGGGTCCGATATGCCAAAAGTGGCTGCCATAAATGCTGGCCGATAGATTAAGGCCATGATTTGGTCACTAGCTGCCGACAAAAACCTGATGCATGATTTACGAATTGGTTGAGATTTGGATTTGGATTTCGATTTCGATTTGGATTGGGATTTCCTTGAGAGGGTCTCAGTTTCTCAATCCTTGGCATAAGCTCCACTCGTGCCGCACTCCAGGCGGCATTAGATGGGGATTGCGTATTCAAACAGAAAAAAAAAATAGTAGCTGTTGCTGGCGTGCTATCAGCAACTGTTGCTGCTGTTGTCGGTGAATGCGCTTTGAAGCGTCTCGAAACGATTGCAAATAAGCCCAGCGCAATTACAAATTACATATTTATTCTTGCACTACAAATCAATCAGGCAACGGCTTGGGCAAATGCCAATGCCAATGTGTAGTGAATGTTAGTTCCCCTTACCCACCTACCCCGTATAACGTTTGCCTACCCCCGCAACCCGACAGTGCGTCGCAACCCTTTGCGCCCAGCTGGCTTATCGCAGGGCCATAAATCAGAAGGCTATCTAAACTTTAGACTCTTTTTTGCTGATAAATGACATTTAATTGGTGGTCGCTGGCAGCCGCTGTCCCAGCACATTTTCACTTTTCACACCAACTGGTAAAATAAATATAATAAAAATATATTTTTAAGCAAGACTCAAAATCAAGATCATAAAACCAATTTCTTATTATTTGTGTGTTGTATATTATTTTTTATTTTTTTTAATAAAATCTTCCTTTGCCTGTTGCAGTTTTTTATGATACTCGGTAGAAGCTTCTTTATTTGCTTAAATATTTTTGTGATTTTTTCGCTAGAACTGATCGATAACAACGGCCATAGAGACAAATATAAAGCCCTATTGCGTCTATATAATGATACTGGCCACAATTTCATTTTATTGACCAGAATATGATTGGATACATTTTCCTATATTATATTAACCTAAGCATAATGCTCTCTAATTGGGTTTCTTCATAGCCATGCATAACTGTAATTTTTATTTATTTATTCATTTCTTTTTTGTAGGTAGGTAGAGAGCTAATTTCGTATTGCTCAGGGTCCTATTTTAGATGGGGGGTTGTAAACTGTCTGCGAATTCATATCACAGCCATAAGCTGATATCGACTGGTAGCGTTTATGAGGCTTAAATGCGATATCAATATCCAACAAAAATCGCAGTAACTCACACCAAATGCTGAAGTAAATTTCAAGAGTGAGGCTAGGAACGATCGTCGGAAATGGCGCAAAACTTGCGATATCTTCAATATATAAATCGATATTATTAGGAAATAAATCTTTTGAATTTTAAATAAAACTATGTATAAATTTGTTAAATATATATAAAATACATTATGTGATCATACATAAATTATCAAATGATTAATAGTTTAAAAAGAGCAATTAAAATTTTTTTATTCCAGATTTGTACACTTCTTCGGAAGACTCTTCTCTCTACTTTGTATCGATAATCTTTTGTACACTTGAAATATTTACATATTTAGTTGATAAACGGATTTTCGGTCTTAAAATCTGTTCCAAATTTTCGACAGCTTGGAACGTGATGAGGAACTGTTGGAAATGCTTAAAAGGGGTTTTTCACACCCGAAATTGATTTATCTTTGCCAAACATTGTAAAACAGTTGATAAACTGAGCAAATATAATTGGATCATAAATAAAAGTGGACTCCTTTTTAATGTGGCATCAACTATGCGTCGTTTTTGCGGTCGGCTTAACGGACTTCTTGCGGTTGTTGTTCTTGTTGTTGTTGTTGTTGCGTACTTATCGGTCGCTCGTTGATTTTACGATACTTTTACTCTTTCAACTTTACAACTGGGCGAGGATATTGACATGTTTAGATGTCGTTACCTATTTACCTTCGGATCGTAAATCATAATGCGTGTGCGGTGTGCGTAGTTATTAGCGACTGAGTACACAGCATAGACAGCGATGGCTACAAATGTATCTTGTAGATACATATATAACAATCTATATATAGCTGTTGCTGTCATTGTTTACCGGTTGACTGTGTTTTTTGGGTATCTTTATAGATTTACAATGCCCAATTTTCGTCTACTTGCGAGAAGTTGAAAGATATACGACATTGCGTTGAGTGCATATTCGATGAGTTGCCAATGATTACGACGTGTGCCATAAATATTTCATAAATATTGCTCTGATTTTCGTTGCGACAATTTGTTATTGATCAATAATGTACGAGTGCCAAAGGTAGCTGCTAGCACCGTTAGCTACACTGAGCGAAACAACCGTTTAATAGAAGATCTTAAATAATTTTAATAATAATTTGTCACTAGATAATTGGCTCAATAAAAACAAAACTAAATTAAAAAAAGGTTAAAAAACAAAAAATATACTTTTTTATTTAAAATAATAAAAAAACAAATAAGAAAAAAAAATTCCTCATTTCAAGCAATTCTTTACGATCTAATCAGTTTTTTGTGCAGTGTATGCGTGTGCATTGTGTCATATTATAGAATTATTTAGCTCGAGTCGTTCCACAAATGCCCTGCCTTAAATACTAATCTTTTTATTTTTGCTTAACCACTTAGCAACTTGAGATTATAAACGTGGCTATCATCGATGAATGCACTTGGATTTAAATCTAAGAATTTCGAAAAGTTATATTCAACAGTAAGGTTTCGCTTTAGTCTTGGCTTGAACTTTTGTTGTAGCTGATTATTTACAACAATTTTAGATGCGTAAATTTTCGAGATAGTTGAACCCCAATCACTTGGCTGATTAGGGGGCTCTTGGATCGATTTGTATGTATATTCGATAGGATATTTCGATTGCTTTTAATTGATTCGAATCGCTGTTCAATGGTTTGGTGTGATTGAAAATGGCTTAAGAATTTATTACAGAATTTATATCGCCATGTACTTGTACCCCCGCTAATCTACACACATAAATTAGAGGTATATCAATATTTTCTTGTTGTTTTTTTTTTTTTTGGTTGCACAAATTCCGAATAGTTTTCTCACTGATATCATTTGGCAAGTATGCGCAGCTGTTGTTGTTCTCCCCGATCAGTAGACACTATGAATCAGTGCGTTAGGTTCTCTGATTAGACCAGTTGATCTCTGACCGGGTGACTCGTGCTCGAATCATCGTCTAGCTGGGCCCCCATCGACTACTCTTAAGTACATTGTCGGGGGCGACTGTCCGCCCAGCCGTGGGCAATTTTAATTTAACTTAATTCATGACTCACTTTGCACCACGGTAACATAACGTAACGTAACGTAACGTAACGTAACCTCTTTAACAAGGTTTTCTATGTTTTCTATGCGTTGCGGCTAACATTAATTGAATGATAATCACTTGTGTGTGGAGGAACTTTAAGTTGATGTTGATCCATTTGGCGCATCGCGACAATTTTAATTGTTGTTGTCTTTGCTTAATGGGAAATCGAGACGGAAATTTGTTGTGTGTGTGTGTGACCTTTTCGCAGGGTTATGCCGGGGAATTAATGCGGCTGGGTTGAGAAATTCAATTGCTGAAACTGTTGATCGCGTATAGATTCCATCTGCTATATTTAATAGATTTCCTTAGGCGAGTTTACTTTTCTGTGACAAGTAGAACTCAATTTATTTTCTTGACAGAATAAAATATTTGTTTATTTTAAAAGAAAAAGGGATCTTGACAAACTTATATATACATATATATTATCTTCTAAGCAAAAATTTATATAATTTAATTGAGAGAAATCTTATATAATACGAAAGCTTAAATTAAGACAAGAGACAAATTTGAAGAATGATATGGGAAACTTAAAAATGTGCACGCTGCCTTTATTTGAAATCTACATTTCAGTATGAAAATTATATAATTATCAAAAAAAATTGTTTTACAAAATTGTCATATTTACCTCTAAAATATAAACTTTATTTTAGAGATAATTTGACAATTCTTTAAGAATGCTTAAAACCCAAATATGCATATCATACTAAATAATTGACTTAAATAATTTTCAAACTTATCTTTAAAATGGAATGTTTATTTTATAGACAATATGACAATATTTTAACACACTGTTCGAAATTTTAGCATAATTCACACAACGAAATGTGATTCGTTTTTGAAGCCGTTGAGATTTTTGTGATACTTATCCAAGCGATGATTGTGAAATGGCGACAACTCGTCAGGAGGTGGCCAATCAGTCACCGGTGCTCTGTGGAAACGGTGGCAACTATGGCAGCCACGTTGCTTCGCCCAATATTTTACCAAAAAAATATTTCAACAAACAAAGCGAAATTCATTTTCCCGAGCACAGGAAAAAAGAAAGCAACAACAACGTGTAACTGCAAAACCCAACAGCAGGAAAAGTAAACGCACAGAGAATGTGAAAATGGCAGAGAAAAACGAAATATGGAAAGCAAAAAAAAAAAAAACGTGGCGCGCCAAACAGAATTGAAAATTCTGCACATGTGTGTGTGTGTGTTTCTGTGTGTGTGTTTGGGCATATCCATGTCTGTGCCGGGCTCAAGCTGCGGAGCTAAAAACATATCCGCTGGATACATGTAATGCCGGTAAATGAAATCCGCTTGTCGCTGCCTGCATGTGTGTGTGTGTGTGTGTGTGTTTGCTCGCACACTCATTCATTCATTCAATGCTCACATTGGAAATTCAACTGCGATGGCGACGACAACACCAACTGCCAGCCAGATACACAGATACACAGATACACACACACACACATACATTTATAGCCATCCATATGCCTGCTGTCTGTATCTGTATCTATGAGTTTGTCCGTTTGGCTTGTCCGTGCGCACTCGTTTCCGTATCTGTGGTTCGCTATGGATTTTTCAATCCCCGATATCCATTTGTCCGCCATGTCCATACAGAAGATTTGCACATTAAGCGCCACACACACACACACACACACAAACGGAATAATGAATATTTTCATCCCAGCTCCCCTTTGCTGTTTTTACGTTTTGGCAGCGCACAAAATTTTTTTCAATTAAACTGACACCGTCCTGGGCCTGGTTGGTGGGCTTCTCTGGCCAACGTTGACGGCCCGCTGGCCTGTTGGCCATTGTCAGAATTGCAATATTTTAAAATCACACATTATTTAAATAATTTTTAAAAATTCCCCTTGCCCGGCCAACTGAAACATGCGAACGTGTGCACACACACACAGATCTGTGGCAATATTTTTAATTAACTTGGGAATATGAAATGTGGCATTTGGGAAAGCCTTCTGTGACGCCCCCCAACCCCTCTTTTATGTACTGGCTCAGATGGGTGGGCGTGGCGAGCGGGGCCTGAAAAAAGCTCTGCCTACAAAATATAACCAGCTTAATAAATAATACTTCTATTAAATTTAAATTTTCTTACAAAGATGAAATATTTAATTTTATATAAAGGGCTAAGCGCCTTTAAATTTAATTCAGCAATATTCCAACTTAAAAACCACTTAAAAAATGAGTTTAATGTTGATCAGATGAAATACAACTTTTAAATTTTCGCCTATTTTGAAAATGGGTGAAAGTTGAGCTCCAATGTTTTATGGGGCAAATGATTAATTTATTCGGTCAGTTTTTAATATATATATATTATTATTTCACCCAAACTGGTGGTTATAGATATTTGTAAATTTGTATGTAGTAATGATGTTTAATTAAAATATCAAAGCTTCTTACCAAATAGTTTGAGCTAGCGATATTTTTTGAAAGCATCTTAATTGAGAAAACAATTCGATAAAACAAATAATTATTATTAGAAATGAAAAAATATAGTATTAATCAGTTTCATTAGCTGATCAAATTTTCTAACTTCCAATTTGAATTTTCATTTATACAAAAATACAGGGCATCTCTAAGTCTGATTTTCTTTTAAACGTGTTTTTTTGTTTTTTATTCAGCTTGAAAGCTGCATAAATTGTTAGGTAAATATTGCTTCTGTCTGACCTTAACTGAAAGGGTTAAACTTGACTTGATTGGATTTTCTTTGAATTAGAACATCAGACGTGCATCGATGTAAATATTTATGGGGAAATTGAGAAAAGCGAAACCAAAAACACGAAAAAAAAAAATGTGACGAGTTCATCCAAGTTCAAATGCTGTGCAGGTAATATTTGCAATGAATTGATCAACATGCAGAATTTAAGTAATTAAAAATGTGAAGACAACTTAAATGAAAGATAAAGGTGAATTATAGTTAAATTGATTACTAATAATATATTCGAATATTATATTTGAATAGGTTCAATTATAATCAAATTTAACTTGGGAGATTTATTCCAAGTTTCCATTTCGTCATTTAAGATTATTGATAATATTTGTAATACTTGTTAAAACAAATTTAAAATAAAAAAAATATTTAAAATCGATTTTAGACAATTTTTAGATAAATTTACCTATCGATACATATTATCTATTGCATGGGAAATTCAATAGTATATATGTAGCATATATGTGTGTATGTAGATAATAAAAATAGCAAGAATACATACACATACATACAAATAAAGTCGTTGCTCGATAAATTATTTGTTTACAATCAAAAGTTTTCAATTATATTTTTATATATTTTATTTATAGATAGTAGATACTTAAGAAAGTAATTTGAATAATTTAAACAATTAAGTTGATTATGTATAAGCACAAGTGCAAAAATATCTGATATATCGAGAATTTACGGTATATAGATTTTAAAACTTTTTTGTGGATATTTTGGAGAATCAAGAAAGTTAATGTTATGATTTGAATAATTGTTCTTGAACACTTTACAACAATTTTTAATTCACTTTATCGAGCGTCCACTGTAAGACAGTTTCAACCAATTGCACTCAACTATTTGACTGCTTTAGATTTGAAACCCAGCATTTTCATACGTAATCTCTGATACACACACAACACCCAAAGTTGGCTCCTTTCGCTTACCGTCGGTATTTCGCTTCTTGGGCAGCACCGCCTTGAAGGCGGACATGGGCGCGTAGTCATGTGGCGATGTTGCCGCCGGCGGCATTTGCTGTGGCTGTTGCTGCTGCTGCTGTTGTTGTTGTTGGTGCGGATGCGGATGCGCATCCACGGTGATTTGGGCTGGTTGCATGCGCTGGTGCAGCAGCTGCGTCGGCGACGGTATCGCGGCCATTGTGGTCAGGGTGCTCAGGTCGCGCACCTGCAGCGAGGCGCTCGAGGTGGCTGCCGGAGGCGATGTGGCGGATGAAGACTGCTGCTGCTGGGGGCTGGCGGCGAAGGGGCCGCCGGGGAAATCGGCGGCAATGGCGGGCTTGAAGTTGCCCAAACTGTAGTCGATGGGCAGGTGATGCTGTTGCGCGGGCGGCGCGGCGGACGCGGAGGCGGCCGGATGCAGCAGATGCTGATGCTGGCCAGGCGCTTGCATCTTGCCAACGTTCATGAATTCAGTTTTTGTTTTTGTCAATAGGATTTTTGTAAATTTGGTTTTGATTTTTTTTTTCAGTGTTGGTTAACGTTGCATTTGCACACGCGACGGCGACAATCGGATTTTACACGCGCGTCTTTTGAACAACGGTAACTGAAACGGAACAGATTTATGTTTTTGTTGTTGGCTTTTGTCAGACGGCAGACGCGCCATGCAAGCAGCTGCTGGGCTTGTGTACTACTGTTGTGTTCGGCGTCATCGAGCGGACTAAACCCGTAAAACGTAAAAGTTAATCACGGCCGGTCGCTGGGCGCTGAGTGGAAGCCATGGAACGGCAGCAGCTGGCTGACGCTGGCGCTAGCTGAGACTGAGGCTGAGAGTGAATCTGGCGACTGATTGAAACAACGGCAACGGCAGCGACAGCGACAGCGGCAGCGACAGCAGCGAGTGCCTGCACTTGACACAGGCAACTGCGGAAGCGGGGTGGTTGGATGGGTGGGTGGGTGGTTGTGTTGCTGCTTATCGGCAAACGCAATTTTGACGACTTTTCCAATTGTTGCGATTCCGATTTCCCAGCCAAGATTGGAAGAAATCAAGTGGGGCGTCGACGTTGGCAGCGACTTCGCAGTTGGCGCCAGCGAGAAGCTGCGAGAGCAAACACAAGCACAATAACAACAACTACTTAAACAGATACTCGCACTCGTTGGCTTTGCGGTTACAGTTATTCGGCAAGAGCAAAGTGAGCGAGCGACCGCACCGTAACGGACCGTCTATGCGCCGCAAAGCACAGCGACTGACGAAAGCAGCAAAAGCAAACGACGAAGAATTCTCACGCGCTCTCTGCTTTGAAAAAGTGTGTGAGCGATGCGACACCCACCACCATCGCCACCCAAGTGAGGCGTGCGAGCGAGATGCATAGCTGTGACGTGCCTTCCAGTTGGAATCACAGCTGGAAGGCTGTGTGGCCCACCACCATTGCTGCATTCTCGCGCTCACTCGCACACACTAGTGCTGGCCATTTGCTGAGTGCGGTCCTTGTTTCGCTCGCAAGGCAGCCTGTTGATTTTTGGCTACGCCCCGTTTCCAGATCGTCACGCTTAATCTGGATTTGGCATTGCCATGGTGCTTGTTGTTGGTATTTTTAGTGCGCATACCGCTTTGATTCGTTCAAATCAATGCGCCACTCACGGGCCAAGGGTTTGGGGACGACTGTGGCGGGGGGTTTTTGCTGCCAGTGTTTGGGTCGCCTTTGGTTTTTCGGGTTGGTCGCTCCTTTGGTCGCGCCATCATGATTGTAATCGCCGTTGTCTTCTGCCCTTTGAATGCGCAGTGCGTTCCATTTTCTAATTTCAAGTGTTTTCACTCAAATAAGTGCCTCGTTGGCAATTGACTTTTGAGAATTCATCTCCCAGCCACCCACCTCCCCAATAACTTGTCGACTTTGACTTGCCAATCCCTTACGGCTCTTCAATTCAAATCGATCAGAAGTGCTCAGAATTCTAAGAGAATAAAATGCAATTGAAAGCAAACGAGCCAATGGCAGCTGCCTGCCAAAGCGGTGCAAATAAAAAACGCACATCCATTTAAGTTGTTCAGACTTAATAAATCTAAATGCATTAAAATTTTTAACAGCTTAAAGCGTTTTGTTTTTTATCATAATAACTAAATTAGGAAAATAAGAAAACTCATTAGCAACAATGAACTATAAGCAAGACAGATAACTAGGGGAATATATAATTGAAATTAAAATATAGTATAGTAAATATAGTTCAAGACGAGTTGTAAGGAAATTTGAATGAGTAGGATACAGCAAAAATAATAAATCAAATAAATAGCAAATTACAATAATAAATAAACATATAACAAATAACATTTTCAAATTTTTCAAAATATTATCAGATTTTTCATAAAGAAACTTAAATATAATTTGTTTACACCTTAGCTTAATTAAAAATAAATTAATTCTACGCCTGACATTTCAGTATTCAATATTATTCAATAACTTATTCAATGTCGGACATACAATTTAATTATTTGACAAATTTATATTTATTTTTCTTTTACAAATTTATTGATAAAATTGGGTTTTAATATTATCCTCAATCCAAGTTTAACTTACCAAATTAGGAAAATATCTAATTGATATTGGAATATCGCAGGTTAAGACAAGAAGAAAATTGAATGTCTAGGAAAATGGAAATATAACAAATTAAATAAATAATAAACTAAAATAATAAATGTACATAAAATTTAAGCTTCATTCATCAGCTTTTTAATAAATTTGGAAAAGGAAATTAAATACAAAATTTGGCAATATGTGTTATATATATATATATATATATATATATATATATATAATGGGCATTTAATATTGTCTCCAAACCAAGTTTAACTTACCAAATTAAATGGAATCGCGTCACTTTCCGGCTTGTCAGCCAGATTTGTGGTTGTCTAATTGACTCTTCAGCGACTGTGGTGGCAATGAGGAGAGCTCGGATGACAGAGGCCCGTTGTGGAGCCACTTGCTAAGACTGGGAGCTGGGAGCTGCAGACGCCCCCATGCTAAATTTAGTGTGTAATTCTTGAAATCGTTGCCATGTGTTGCAGATGGCGCCCGATTCCAACTGACACAAATATGTAATTTAGTATTTTCTGACTTGAAGCTGGACTCTGGGATCTGGAACACAAAAATCTGTGACGAAAAGCTGGCGGGAACGGGAGCTCATAACACTTATTTATGTGCATGTTGAAATGGGAGCATTAGCTCACACTGTTTGTAAATATTTGTCATAATTTGGGAGGGTGGAAAAGCAACACATGCTATAGGGGCCGTCGCCAGTCTCGATCTACAGCTCCATTCCCCAACTCGAGGTCGAACTTGTTTCGAGGTCTTCATTTGGATTTTTTTAATTTTTTTCTGTTTTTTTTTTGGATTTTGTTAAGTGTTGTTGCGTTATTTGTATTCACAGTCGGGCTTTTAATGTCGCAATTAAATGCATGAGTTTTTAAAAATTAGATGCTTGTCAAAATTTATTATTTATGACGCTCCAAAAGCTGTACGTAAAGCTGCTCGGCAGCTAAATAGACATGGAACTGACTTTCCCTTCAATTACTTTAAGAAAAAGCCCACAATCTGCAAAGGCGAGGGAAGCGAAGAGAAAAATCTGTGACATTCTTTGGGTTGGTTTTCGTGTTTGTTTCCCACATTAAATGTAGATCAGCAGGAAACAAATTTGAAAGTTGTGAAAAAGTTTTAAAATCTGAATAAAAAATAAATAATATGCTCAAAAACTAAATTGCAATTCTAGCTGTAAGCATACTAACAACTAAATAAAGTACCCGTGTCTTAAAGCCAGAACTCTAAAATTTTAAAAATCCTATTCAAAACTTAATACAGAATATATTAATGGTGTTATAATAAGAATATAGACAGAAAAAATGGTATCCTTTGCTGCCTCAAATAAATTAATAAACAAAACCGAAGGAAATCAAAACATTTTTTGCCTCAACAAATATAATAAAATGCAGCAAAAACATGAGCACTGAGTAATTGTTAATAATAAATTACGCATACGTCATTGAATTGGATTCGAGCCTATATGATTTTCATACAAATTATTTGAAATGCCTGCCAAGTACTTGGGCTGAACAGAAACAGTTCGATTGCAAGAAATAAAGACCTTAATGAAGTTTTACAACGGTTATAAAATATATTTTTGACATGAATTTTCAATCAGAATTTTAATAGCCCTTAATAATAACATGGCTATCAGTTATCAGCGCACACAATCGGTTATCAGAGTAATTTTCGTTGCCAGAGAGAAACCTCAAACGAATAGTTCAGCGGATCGGGGCGAGGAATCGGATCGGCAGTCAGCGAAATGTCGAACTGATTGCCCCGTGTCCGTATCCGTCTTGGGGTACGAGGGCACGAGGTGAGGTGCTGGTGCTGGTGCCTCTATTACCTCTGTGTGGTGGCAATATTCCACCACCGAAGCTATAAATAAATTATTTATAGCTCTGACTCCAGTTGGACGCGGCATTCCTGTTGTTGTTGATTTAGTGCCACTTTATAGATCGATGTGTGTGTGTGTGTCTGGGATCTGGATGCATAATGATGATAGAGACCCAACAGCTCCGGGTCGAGCCTCCTGTTGGCCATACTGGTGGTGCGTGGTTTTGTGCTCTTATCTAATCGACAGCAATGGTGGGTCGCAGATCGATTGCGAGCTGGTATTGATAGACCCATATATAACGCCCAGAGGCGGCAGATTGAAATAAAAACTACGGTTTTATAGCCTCTACAAGTCCCGGCTGTGCATGTGTGCTCTCCGGTCTCTAGTATGGCCAGGCCACGTAAATGTTTATGGCACGATTTAAACAAACAGCAATTTGTATTGTAATTATTAACAGTTTTTTCGGTTTACTGGAAGCTAAAAACTGTTTATCCTATTAGAAATTGTTTAATTTTTTACCCAAAAATCGGAAGATGCTTAAGCTTTTGGATTGTTTTTATTTAGATTTAGTTTTTAATATATACATTTCATAAACATTATTGTCAGTGAATTCCATAAAAGAAAGGGGAAACTTTATTGATTGATGTTTGTATAATTTACGACTTGTAACCGCGGCAGACATCGGTCAACAAGTCTGGATGTTTATATATCTGACGGTGCATATCTGGGCAGCGTTGGCGACATAAAGTCTACGAGTTACCTTCTCTTTGTCGAAAAAAAATAAATAAATAAAAAGCAGCCATAGTTATTGATAAGTTATAATTATTTTTATGATCGAGTTTGTTTGCTGCCACCAAGAGATAAAAGCGCAGATCCACGAGGTACTCATGCATTATTTATTCAGCAGATTAATCAGAGAACGCGATGAGCACGAACGCACTACTATATAGCAAATATTTGGATAACTGACAACTGAAGTGATGGTCAGATCACCTTTGATCACACTGATGCTGATACTACATTCTAAATATGACAATTTGTCATTAGCTATGCAAATGGTAGAAAACAGTTTTGAATTTAATAAAAAATTTCTTAGATATTCCATCTTGCAAATGACAATTTTGAGATTTACAAAAAAAAAAAAAACAAAAAAAAAAATGATTTGTGCGTAAAAAAAATTGTGTAGATTTATCTTTCACTTCATTTTGCAAAAGACAACAAAAAACAATTATTTGTGCGAAAAATAAATATTTTATGTTTATATTTATTCAAGTGTGTTTTTGATTTGTGATAATGTGATAATGTTAAGAAAACTCCACAAAAACTCCACATACAACAGTAAAATTTAATCAAAAGGATTATTTAAGAAAAAGTTTTTAAATTCGCATTAAAAAAAAAATTATCAATGGACAAATATCCCAAATTTTTTAGTAGATATGTAAGTTTTTGTAAACTGAATTTAATGCACGCAATAATATACAATATTCAGTTTTAAACAAATACAAACACCTGTCAATAGCTTTCTCTTTTAACCATTATCTAAAATTGTGATTTGGGCTTGAACGAATGTATTTCTATGGCTTACTTTGTTTTTCTAACCGCACGAATTTAAATTGGGGTTTTTGGGGCTTTTTCCGTCGCGTTAAAAACATGAGAGATTTAACAAAAAAATAAAAGGCGTCAAGAACAACAATTGTTGGGGCACAAAGCTAATTACCGGACAAACCGAATTCGATTGAATCGATTGATTTTTCAGTGGGAGAACTGCAGAACAGCAGCTGATAAGCAACCATTGCGACCGATTGAGATTTGTTATCTGTGAAAACAGAGGCGCAATCGCAATCCCTACCATGCGCAGTGCCCGAAACGCTGTGATTGGGTCGCCCCAGCGCCAAGTGGGAGGAGCTCTGTGCGACTCACCTCGCATTGGTTCCACCGACCGCTGTCCCGCTGTCTCGCTGTCCCGTGTGCGGGGTCGCCTCTTGCCCAGATTCATGCGCACGTCTGTATGTCCGTGTGTGTGTAAAGCAGAGCAGCCATATCAAAAAAAAAAAAAAAACAAAACAAAAAAATACACAAAATACATATATAAATAAAAACAAGAATTCCAGTTCGGGGCGGAGCCAGCGCTTTGTTTAAATCAAGGTAAAACAAATACAAATCGAACAAAAATATTTGCACACATACATATACATACATATGTATATATATGCTCGTATATATATATATCAGTGTTATTTTATTTTGTTATACTTTAGTTGCTGTCTCGCTTTGAATAATTGACAACTGATTTAAATGTCAACATTGAGTTGTACTTTTAGTGTAAATTAATTCCCCACAGCAAATAAATGGAATACTATCAAACGAAATCGAATTTCAATTCGTGTTGTTTACATATTTAAAGCTCTTAAACTATAGCATAAATAATATTGATAAAAAACTGAATTAAATATGAATCGTGCATACAGAAAACAAAATTACCGCACTAAAATAAGCAAAATATACTTAAATTAGTACTTGAAATTTTACAACAATTCTTACTTTAATTCGTATTAATATTCTTGAATCGTGTGTGAGTCAGGATATATATATTTATATATTCTTCTATATAGTATTTTTCATTATAATAGATTATTGCTATATATGTACATAAATGTATCAAGTTGTGCTATATTTTGCCTTAGTGTAAGTTAATTCCCCAGAGCAAATAAATGGCACACAATCAAACAATATCGAATATAAATTCGTAATTTATTATG
Organism: Drosophila micromelanica; assembly: GCA_004143825.1. Classification (NCBI taxonomy): domain Eukaryota; kingdom Metazoa; phylum Arthropoda; class Insecta; order Diptera; family Drosophilidae; genus Drosophila; species Drosophila micromelanica. Next base: position 37,817 of record SCDY01001676.1, read on the forward strand.
ATCGTATTTTTATTGTCAAATTATGTTTGCGTATACGAAGCATTTAAACTATAGTTGATATTTTTGGGAGTATAAAAAACATAGAGCAAAAACTGAATTTATATGAATCGTGTATGTGTATTGTTAAATCAAATTTAATTCTTATTTTATGATGCTCTTAATATTTTTACAAATATTGTTTGCAAATTCAAACTGTATTGGTTGCAAAATTTAAGATGTAGGATATTTGAGAGTATAAAAAAATTGAGCAAAAGCTGTATCCGTATAAATAAAATACTATATTGATGAACATACATCATAACCGGGTAAATTATTCAATATATTAGTTTATTTTTATTGATCAAGTTTTGCTATATTTCGCATTAGTGCAATGCGGACGAAATTTGACCTGGTGCACAGCCAGTTCACAGTTGAAACTCATTAGTTGGAAGCAGCTCCAATTTGTTTATTTGCAGCTATATTTAGAAGCATTCGAGCATGGCGCATAATTGTCCAATGCAATAGCAACAGCAACTGCAACTGCAACTGCAGCAGATATGATGGTAATCTATGTAATTAAGCAGTTCCATTGTCAAAAGTGTCAGTCGGTTAGTTGAAAAGTCGCCAGTTGCAGTTGCGAGTGCCAGATCCCACGCCCACAGCAGCCGCCCCGTCGGGGGCCCAATCAATAGGGACACGGACAGACATCACACCCAGCCACATGAGGCTGATCTCAAGCTGTGAGCAGCGGCTCATCATGCAATTAACAGACAGAGACAAAGAAAGAGAGAGAGAGAGAGAGAGAGAGAGACCCGCACAAATTCGACTGATGATGTCATATGTGCATAGGTCTGTGAATACCACATACATATACATTAATGTTTATATATGTATTTGCAAGCACTGTTAGATGATCAAATGATTCCGAGACATCGCCCAAAGTGGAATCCATTCGATGTACTCGTTAATTTATCCAGCCAACAGCAGGCGAGCTAATGCGAACGGCCATTTCCAGCTTCAGCTATCGGTAGACAGAATCGAGTCGAGTAATGTATCTCATGGATACTGGTGCATTTGTATCTGTTGCTGTTGCCGTCGCTGCGGAATCTAGACAGTGTGGCCAATTTAGTCTGCTTTGGCAAATCAATTAAATTCAATTAATCCCCCAACACTGTTAATGGAGCCTAATGAAAAGGGTGACATGGCCATATCGCATTTCCAAACGCGCCCACAGCGCACAACGCCAACGGATACATTGCGTTCCGGGCCGTACTCTCTTGTTGTGCCCGACTCCGTCTCCGACTACGACTTCGAGTCTTGGCAATTGATAGAGTGCAAAAAAAATCGCATGTCTGAAACGATTTGTGGTTTACACTGCCAACAAAAGTGGACAAGTCAAGTTGTTAACTGAAATATTTGACCAGTTTTGATTTGGTATCTACAACATGGCAGGAATGTTTGTGTCTCTGGAATTTAAGTTATTGAATTTGTTTAATTTATTCAAAAGATTTGCATTGCTTTTGATATTTATAAAGCTTATCTTCAGATAGTTTCATGTGATTTTCTTCAGTGTATTTGCCTGCTTCCCACAATTCCAACATTAACCGCATTTTTAATTGTAAAAATATCTTCTCCTTCTCTGGTTTTGATTCACTGCAAAAACATTTCTCACGCTTCGGAGTTTGACATTTTCGAACTTTTGCATGATTTCAAATTTTAATTGTTTTTAACTGTTTTATTTTTTCTGCACTTTATATTTCCGAGCAAATAACAGTATCGCGCAGCCAATTGAGATCACAATTCGCAACTTGTGAAGTCATTTAGAGCGGCTTTTTATGCCATTTTAGAGGCTATTTTATTTTTCCACATTGTATGTGACACATTGACGAATGCAGTGGAGGCTCCATAAATCAAACATTGATTGATCAGCATAAAATATACATAATATACATGCTCGAGAAGTATAACGAGCTTATTTGGTTTGAACAATGTCCATCCTACTGACCCTCGATATATACGTAATGGAATCTATATACTAGGGCTTACCCCGACCCAGTGTTAACACATTTTTAGATGTTAATTTAAAAATCCAAAGCGCCCAAGTTTCAAACTCCCGTAACTTTGTCAAAACTAAACCGATTTTCATGTCTGATGGCATTTTGATCATGTTTTGACCTTAATATTGATTCTACATCTAAATATTTTGAATATTTGAAAATAATTTTTTTTTTAAATTTTTGGTCAAAAAACCATAAGGGGAGACCCTTATACATTTTCGAAAAAATTTTTTTTCAAAATTTAAAATTGAAAGTTTATGTTTTTAATCGATTGTAAATGTCATAATTAGTATAAAAAAACAACATTTAAGTCGATTTTGGGGAGGTCAAATTTTTGGTAAAAAATCATGCTAAAATTTACAAAAATTTTGACATGTAAAGCTCTCGGATCCGTTGCTCCTATATTTCAAACTCCCATAACTTTGTCAAAACTAAACCGATTTTCATGTCTGATGGCATTTTGATCATGTTTTGACCTTAATATTAATTCTTTTTTCGAAATTTTTGGTCAAAAAACCATAAGGGGGAACCCTTATACATTTTCGAAAAAAAAATTTTTTCAAAATTTAAAATTGAAAGTTTATGTTTTTAATCGATTGTAAATGTCATAATTAGTATAAAAACAACATTTAAGTCGATTCTGGGGAGATCAAATTTTTGGTCAAAAATCATGCTAAAATTTACAAAAATTTTGACATGTAAAGCTCTCGGATCCGTTGCTCCTATATTTCAAACTCCCATAACTTTGTCAAAACTAAACCTATTTTCATGTCTGATGGCATTTTGATCATGTTTTGACCTTAA